>BMAV01008097.1:0-15700 GCA_019973955.1 Trichonephila inaurata madagascariensis | reverse complement strand
GGGGCCCCCCTACGTATTGTTGAAAATAAAAGGTTTAAAAAAATAATTTTTTGGAATGAAGTAAAACAAAATGCTTTCTATCATAATAAAAAATACACATTTACGCTGATATAATTTATTTTTATCATCTGGGGATCATCAAAAATAAAAGACTCCTCTTCAAACGGTCATTAGCTATCTTTGATCCTATAACCAAATTAAAAAAAAGACATTTTGTTTGCTTTACTGTAATCCCACGATGAGAGATTTTTTTATTACGTTTCTTTTTTTATCCCCTAAAATACTACTATTGATTATCATATATATTTGACCTTCAAACTTACTGGTATGCTTCACTCCGTCTCTTTTAGGAAAGTTGTAAATAATATTTTTCTGTTGCTTTTTTTCCCATGTGAATGAGTTTTATGATATATGGATAAGCATATTGGGCACTTTGAAGGATTATTTGGCCAAGATGTATTTTTATGAGTATTCTGAAACATATAATGCATAATGAAAAACGTTTTACACAATTATTTTTAGAACATGCTACAATTTTATTCATTAATAATTTTGTGGTTTTGATAGCTGTGTTGTACGACTTATTATGGTTTATAAATGTAAATGAGCAGAATATTAAAAAAAAAAAAAAATGGCCACTGTGATTTGTATTGAAGGAAGTTGAAACTGATCAAGCAATTGAAGAACCTGCTGAAATAATGCATATTAATCAAGATAACGAAAGTAAATATGCGAAAAGTGATAGATATGAAACGTTTGAGTTGAATTAAAATTTTCAAATGCTGCCTAAAGAACTCTAGGGGAAGAAACTATGAAGCCAAAAATTTAGCACTTCACCTTGTCAAAGACACAAGGAAGAAAAGTTCAAAATGCTATTTGTAGATCATCAAACGACAGCAAAATTACAATAACGTGAACAAAATATGACAGTTTTGCTGGAAAATAACGTTCCTGTATTGTTAGCGAAAAGCGTCCGTGATTCATGTCTTTTATTAAGGACATTTTCTTTAGTTTTATTGGATTTTTTTCTCAAATTATCAAAGAAAAATTGAAAAATCCTTGAAAGTAGATATTTTCTCTTTATTAAATTATTCACTGGAATTGTGATTTTTATCGTGTATAGTAAAAATAATTATAAAATAAATTATAGTTTTAAAACAAACTAAAAACACGCTTTTATAGTGAATCGAACTAAAAAGTAAAAAAAAACATAGTAATAATATATATAACTTAAAAGTAACATTATACAAAATTTAATACTTATCTTGTTAATTTGTACGGTTTATAATTATGATCGTATTGCAGCTTTAGCGCCAAAGTGCATTATTATTGCTTTCAACACATTATTATTTGGGGCTATAAAAATTATGATTGAAAATTGGGTCACCAGTAGTGAAGGTTTGAGAACCACTGATGTAATGTAATTACCTGCAATATTAAACATTTTCTTGATTGTTTAAAATATGCTGACATAAACAAATGTTGTAGTTAATGGTTCCAGTTTTTAAAATGCTACCAAAATTCGAGGGATATGAAGTGAAAAAGAATCAAATTAAACGGCCCTGTTTGAGTAATTTGAACATCTTCATAGCTATCATTCGATTAAAACTAGTACGAGTTTTTTTTTGGCAAAGACTTCAAAAGTTTTAGTTTTTTGCCTGAAATCACCTCTCTGTAAAGATACCCCTCAGCTTCCACGAAATCATCTTTTTTAAGTGTAATGATGATAGACGTTTTTTTTTCTTCTTTCTTTCTTCAATATTTTTTTTCACAAAGCCTTCGCTTTTCAAAAGTCTTATCAAATCAATAACTCACTCACTGGCGATTCCTTCTTCAAACTTAACTTTCCGTCGTTGCGAAAAGTTAAATTAACTCAATAAAAAAAAACCTTGTAATGACACTCTGAGGGTAATACATATTTCCACACAGATTGTTAGCCTTCAGGGTGGCAACACATCGCAAATTGCTTTAAAAAGTGTATAAGCCTTAAAAGTTAAAAAAAGAAATCTTTTTTTTTCCACTTCTCTTAGGTCTCATCTAACATTTCGCTCTTAAAAACCGTTCCGAAATTAAAGAGATAAAAAAAACTAAATACAGAAAGTCGGCAAATATATATATATATTCTTCTCTCTAGTTTATTTTTATAATTTTCTTTGTGTGATGGGAAAATATGTTCGACTAATAATAACAAAATAAAAAATAATATTTCTTCACCAAGCAATCAGATTTTTTTTCCCTCGCAATATTGGAAATGAAAGTTGTAAAATGCGGCGGCATTTTAAAAGCGAATTCTAAAAACACTAAAAAAAATAATAAAAACAGAAGTATTAAAAAAAAAAAATACTTCTATTGGAACAAATTCCATCTTTTTCACAAAAGTACATTTTTGCTCTCGGAAGTCAATGATTGGCTAAGTTTTTTTAATACCTGATTGGTTGGTAGGCAAACGCTATATGCTTCTATGTTTGTGTTTTTTATCCTTAAGTTCGCTTGCATGAGCTCATAAAAAATATTATTTCTCATATCCGATTCCAAAAGTTATTTTGTTTTATCTTTCGCTTTTTTGCCATTAAATATCTAGTCTGATAGAGAAAAAAAAATGTATAAAGTTTAGTTTCCAGTGAAAATATATGTACAGGTTAGTTTAGAAATGGTTTCAATCATTGAAGGAGCTTCTACCTTTTATTTTTTTAGTTTTATTTTTTGCTACGTATAAAAAAATGCATTTTAACGCGGATATATATATCTAAGTAGATTCAATTTCTAGCAGCATCAATGTTATTAACTTGATGCTTCAATTGAAAGCTTTGGCTTTGATGCCATATATGATAAATTAAGTAGGAAGTTGGGAAATCATTTATAAATTGAATTTCTCTTCACCAACTCCATATTATCTTTTTTATGACTTACAAATAAATATTGCGAAATAAAACTTTCAGCAACTTTAAAGGAAGAAATATAAAATAAACTTTCATTGGATTTAAGCCAAATGTATTGCACAGAAAGGAATCAACATGACATTTTATAAAATTATCTGTGTATATAGAGTGGGATATTTAATATTTATATTCAAACTGACCAAGAATTCAATACAGTATGTTTTGTTATGTAAAATTGATGTTGACATTTTAATATTTTTGTGTGGGAAGCTGTTAAACATTAATGAAATCTATTTTTGTTAAGTAAATGATTATTTGTATTTTCCCCTAATGTAATAATAACTTTCTGTAAAGAAAAGCAGGAATTACACTATCAAGCAGAATTAGGAATAATATGCCATAAATTTGCGATATTTGAAAAACATGTTAATAAAGAGATCATATACAACCTCTGACAATAAAGTTCAGTGAATGAAGTCAGACTGGCTGATCTGGCAACACTGACGAAGCAAAATGCTGCACATGCGTTGTGACGGGCTCACGCGTCTTTTCTGTAACATGTCCTTTGGATACTTTTGGGGCAAGATTAATGGCAACTCTTTTCCAATCAAAACCCAAGTGAAACGTAAAGATAAAATGCAAATTAGATAGATTTTAAATAACAGAAGTTTCAGTAAGTGAAATGGCAATTTGGGGAATGTTATGTGAGACATTGATACAATTGTGAAAGGACGGCCAACAGAGGTTATTCTGAAGATAAAGCCATTAGGTCAAGGTGCATACCATTCACTCCGCCAAAGACCCCAAACCCCTGGGTTTTTTTGGTTTTTAAGGGGAATTGGGAATTTTTTTCCATGGTTAAAAATTTTTGAACTTAATTTAATTTTAAAAAGGAACTTGGTTTTTTTTAAAAGTTATTGGAATTTTTTTTTGGGAAAAGATTAAAAAAGGGGCGGGGGGCCCTTAAGGATTTTTTTTTTGATTAGTGGTCCGATTTTTAAAAGGTTAATTTTTCAAAAATTAAATTTGTATTCCCGTTTGTTCTTTTTCGGTTAATATTTTTTTAAAAAAACCAAAAATATAACCCAATTAAGGGCCCCAAAACCCCCCAAGGGTTTAAAAGGGGTTTTTAAGGGTTCTAAGTTTTTCCCCCTTTTTTTAAAAAAAAAAATTTTTATTGGGGGAAAAATTGGCCCCCCCTACTTCCCCCCTTTTTTTCCCCCTTTGTTGCCCAAACCCTTTTCTACCAAATTTTTAAAACCCCAATATCACACCAGGGGGCCCTTTCCCCACTTGGCAGGTTTTTAACCACTTCCCTTCCCAAATTTGTCAGGCCTTGAAAGCTTCGTTTGGGTGTTCCTTGTAAAAAGCCCCTTGTTTTTTAAAATTTTAAAAATTCTTTTTAAGGGGTTTGGGTTTCCCCCAAATAAAGAACGGGGGTAATGAAAGAACAAAAGTTTAATTTAAAGTTTTGTTTTAAGTTTGGCAAGACACCAAAAGAAACTTATGCCATACTGGTACGTGTTCATGAAGTTCAAGCGCTTTCCATGAAGGGGTATGTAGGAGTAGTTCGCCCGTTTTCAAGCAGGCCGGGAAAAGGGGTTTTTGGCAAAAAACCCAGCTGAAGACTGGGACCTCCGTCAGCGACAAAAATATTGGGAAAGGGGAGGGAAATCGAAAAAATCTTGATTAACTGTAAGAACTGGGGGATTTAACCCGTGAATCCGTGCAACAAATCTTTTCCAAAATTGGGGGGAAAAACGTGGGGGGTACGGGGGTAAACCCCCGTACGCCAAAAACAAAAATTCATTTTCTTCTTTGCCACGACAATGTTACCCTTAACAGCCAAACCCGTCAAACAGTTCTTGGCAAAAAAAGGGGGAGATGCAAATTGAACATCCACTCTACCCGCCAGATCTTTGTCCTCCAGGGTTTTAATTTCCAATGCATTTCTATGACCATCAATTTTCACCCTTAAATTTTGGGAATCCAGCATTTCTTGAACTTCATCCCTATCCACTTCTGAATTTATTTTTCTTGGTAAAAAAGGGTGTTCTTAAAAAAATTTTTAAAAATTTTATTAGGCTCCGCACTGATTCCGCCCCGAGTTTTCCCCCGTGATGTAAAAAGTAAAAAAAAAAAAAAAATGAGGAATCGACGAGATTTGAAAATTGCGTTACTCCGAATTCGCGTAAGCTAGAGTCGAGGTTTTACTGTGTTCTCCAAAATTGTGAATTACCACGTTCTACTGCAGAAACCAGCGGTCACATTCCATACATAGAGGATAACCCTTTGAGTCACTTCTTGGAGGCGAACATTCATTCTTTGATACTCGTCATGTTAGGAAATGTGATACGGGTAATTGCCTATCCACTACTCGTGAACTTTAACTTTGCCGATCAGTCACCATATCCAGAATGACTTATTCCAAAACCAACGCTCCATCCGTATTTGAGATGCATGGACCGGGAAACAAGAACGGATCCCGTATCGCACGACTATAGATCCAAGTGTTCAAATGTAAAACGTTTTCAAAAAATCCCCAAAGGGCCATTTTTTTGGGCTCCTTAAAAAATTAACAATTTTCCATGTTAGTGAAGAGCAACATCTTCTAATGAGTTCCTAACGTGGTTGACAGTTGAAATTCGTTAGCGCTTTATAAAAACACTAGCTGATATTAATTTTTCGAAATTGTAAAAAAACAAAAAAAAAAATTTTTTTAAATTACCTCAGCTGAAAAACCCCTATTTGCTAAATTTTTGGTCTGTAGATAAAAAAAGCTGATAAAAGGTTTTTTTTTAAAACCGTAACTCTTTTGTGGGTCGATTTTTTAAAACACTTTCCTTCTGCTCAAAAAGTAACAATTGTTACAACTTAAGTAATAAACGCTTAAAATAATGTAAATAATTTGTATTTTGGGGTTTTAAGGCTAAATTAATTTCTGTTGAATTTATTTTATGTTAAAATTGTAATATTCCGGGGAACGCCATTTTTTCTTTAAAGGTGATTCAAAAAACATTAATATTGGTGTAAACCCAAAATTGGCATCATTTTTGGGATCCATGTTGGCAACTCGGCGATTTATTGAACGCTTCAATAGTGGATATGCTGTAGCGCCACCTGGTGGGGAGTTGTAACAAAGAGGATAGCGCAAGAAATCCTCCATAAAAAAATACATATACGGGCCAATTTTCATAGTGATCGATTGAACGGATTTGGAGTTATGCTTTCATATACACAAACATCCATTTTTTTACAATATATATAGACGAAACGCAAATTTGCATGTGAGTTCTTCTTCCTCAAATTATATTTGCATGCTATTATTGTAGTTCTTCTGATAAATTTCAACAGGGATGAAGCTTTAATTGAATTCTTTTCCTTTCGAATGGACCAAAAGTCCAAATGCGCCAGTGCTTTTACATTTTAATTTCGAAAGTATATTCTTTGATGAAAGTCGAACTGTTTTTATATGTGCCTCTCAAAGTTTTTTGCATCTTTTAAGAAACATACTGCATATATATATACCATGGCCATTTAACTTTTGTTAGTTATATTTCTATATGTAGTTTAGCTTTAAATTAGGTTTGTGGTAATAAATTAGTATATGATTAATGCTTAATATTTTATGTATGTTATATATATATATTTTTTTATTATTATTATTAACAGTAAAAATAAAATTTTCAAAACAATTTGCGATACATAATCAAATTTTCTTCGGCGAAGCCCACCTAAATAGGGATAAAACTATTTGAAATATTGTAGTGGTCTTATAACTTATTCTCAAAATTCTTTAAAAAAAGCTTTGTTGTTTTATTTATCAGCTGTTTTAATATATATACATGCGATTTTATGTACTATTAATGACAATCTAACTTAATGAGTCATTAAAATAACTACAATGATTTTCGTATTTTAAAATGATTTGCTCAAAAATTCATCTTAAATTTTTGATGACGATTATAACGAGAAGAAAAGAAATTGTGCGGTTGTGTGCAAGATATTATACTGAATAACATTGCATATATAATCCATCACAAATTTTAGATTTCTTGTTACATTGCATTTTTTCTACAAAAATAAAAAAAAAGTATTAAAAAACAAACATTAAAAAATTTTTTTTCAAAAATTTACTTCTAACATACTAATAACTATTACGAAGAATATAACTGGAAAACTAATGATTAAGAATGATTGTTTTAAAATAAACTATTATTTTTACACAAAAAATACATAAAAAAGAGGAAAACGAAGTGTAATTATACAAAATGTTTCGCAACACGTTCAAAAGTTTCCAATAAACACATTTTAATTTTTTAAAAAAATATGAATAGTAAGATATTTTAAATCAGTTTCGATTTACTTTAAGGAAATGAATAGCAAAATATCAAAGAGTTTCAACCTAATAATTTAAAAATGGCACAAATCGAGATAAAATTTATAACGTACAATTTTTTTACATGATTAAGAATGAAAAGAGTATGTGATATTATCTATACTAATAAAAGAGGCAATTCGCGTGTGTGTTTCACCTGTACCGCCCAAACTAAGAAACCCAGAAGTATAAGATTTGGCACATAATTAGTCTAGGTCCTAATGATATGCACTACAAAGAGTTTTTTTCGAAATTCGCTTTAGATTTTTTTAAAATTAAATTTTTAAGCGATTTTTCATTTTTTAACAACTGGCATTTAGGTTTGTTTGTTAACACAGTGTATTTGCTTTAGAAATTTTCTCTCAAAACTTTGAGATACAAAATGAAAATTTTACATGTTTTTTCCGCAGTAATCTGCTGCATCATTTTCTTTTTAAGTTACAATTTTTTTTTTTGATTTTTGTATTTTTAATATTTCTAATAGATTTTATTTTAAAACTGTATTCCAGGAGAAAAATGCATCGCTCTTCAAGTTAAGCATACTTTATTTTTTCAGTAACTAAATTAAATTAGTTTGATGTACATTTTTGTTTTGCTTATATTTTATTCGATTATTCCGAACCATTAATGGCTTAGATTTAGTTTTGTCATTTCTTTTTCAGCTTATAAATTTCTCATTTTTTTGTATAGTCACAATTGTTTTCATTTTGTAATTTCTATTTTGGTTAAAGGCAGCGTAACGTTTATTCTTTTTTCATGCTGATATTTATACATTTACATTTGATTATTCTGTAAAGTTTCTGTTTTTCGATTTAATTAGGTCTAATTTTAAAATTAAGAATGTGAAATTTAAATTATCAGAAATTTTAAAACTGAAAAAGAAATGAGACAAAATTAAATCTAATATATACATATTACGGTCAAAATGAAAAAAAGAATAATAAACGTGGCTCAGCCTTAAACCTAAATCACAAATGAAAAAGAAACCACAGAATTAAATCTAACTAAAGAATGGTTCAGAATAATCAAATAAATTATAAGCTAAAAAAATGTATATTAAAATAATTTAATACAGTTATTGAAAAAATATAAAATATTCTTTGATGGAAGGCCGAAAAATTTAATTGCTTTTACTCATTTAGCATTATTTTACAAGTTTATAATATAAATTATTTGCAATTAATGTAAATGTTGTTTTTGTGTGTATGTTTTCTTAAGATATAATAAAACTTAAAATAGAATTTTGAAACTCATTAAAAAATTTATCTACTAAAAATATTATTCTCAGACATAGCCATATCCTGTGATGACTATGTCTGGGATGATTCTAAGCTAGAGGTGTGATTATCTAAATGATTTATATACTATGTAATTTTAACACAACTTTTATTAAGAATAACTTAAATTACTTAATTCTAAATAACAACTTTCTTAAAGTGAGAATCAGCCAACAATTAAACTTCTTATATTCAAGTCAGACGTAAATTGTGAACACTTTATCTTACCTGAGTATTAAATTAACTGTCTAATCTTAACTTCCTATACACTTTATAGAGTCACCTTCCTTCCTAGGTTGAAGTAATTCCTATTATGTTAATTGTTGGAGAGATTACACAAGTTTTTTAATCTTTTCTTATTATTAATGGCGATGAGCGTATCCTTCTTCCAGAGCTGTAGGATGTCTAACCTTTTGCCCCTAACAATTCCGCACTAAGTTATCTCTAGGCTTCTTGCCGTTTTATCTCACCAAACTTTCTATCCTTTTAAAAGTATATCTCATTTACATAGCCTGGATCCGTTTCTCTTCTTGGTATTGGCTTGAAAGGTTTTACATAATCGTGGCCGTCAAAGAACTTAGGAGTTATGTTAGCAGAAGGACGCGAGAGACGTCACAACCCCAATTAAGAAGAAAACGTGATTTACTTAAGGGTTCTCAATGCCTTAATAAATTACGTGTCTAAATCTCTATTTCTGAATCTCTTTCAAGTTTAAGTTTTATTTTTAAATTTTAATCTTGAATCCTCATTTTAACTTTTATAATTTCCAATATTTATCTTGACTTTTACTATTACTCATCATAGAATTAAATTTAATATTCAACTAATTTAAATTAAACTCGTGACAATAAATTTCATTCCATTAACTAGGCCAACATTAATAATTGCTGTTTAATTATTGTTCACTCTCACTTTTTACATATATACTCTTAAAGTAACTATACACTTAAATTTTCTAGAACTTTTCCTGGGTGCGCAGACCCAAACTTTGCATCTGTATCATCATTTCATATGGAGCTGGCATTTCTGCCCCATTTTTTCAGTGTTGAAGTTATCATCTATTGCTACAATTTTCAGGGTCTGTTTTGTTGATTAAGCACTGCTCCCAAACCGATCGAACTGGCGTCTGTAAATAAAAAAAAAACGAAGAAAAAGCTCCTGAAAGTTTGGTAATTTTAAAACTGGTGCCTTTGTTACCGCCGCCTTGACCTCTTCGAATGCCTTTTGTGCTTCATTGGACCAGACAAATTTTTTAAATTTTCGTTTAAGATTATAAAGTGGCTCACAAAGATCCGCATAATTTTAATAAATTTCCTGCGTACCACTGGACATACCCAAAACTTGGACACCTCTTTTGAGTTACGGGGCGGTTTCATCTGTAGTATAGCTCTAACCTTTTGTCTCATCCGTTTTAACACCTCTTCTTACTAATAATTAATCCCAAATATTTCAATTCATCGCACCCAAATTTGTGACATTTTTCTTTATTTAATGTCAATCCTGCATCTTGTAACAACGAAAAACTTCCCCTTTAAATGTTCAACATGGTGAGGAATGATGAGATGAGATAACCACATCGTCCATATAAACACTACAAATTCCTATCACCGGTTTTAGATTATGTCAATTGCCTTTTGTTCGGGGAGCTGCCCTGATAAAACCGAATGGCATCCGCTTGAAAGCATAAGTGCCACTTTTACTACAAATGCGGTCTTAACAATATCACTGGGGTTTCTACTGCCATTTGAAAGTACCCACTTAGATCAAGAGATGACATTATTGTTGTATATGGGATGTTCGTTATTAAATCATCTATTAACGGTAAAGGGTATCGCGGATAAGCAATTTAGGATCGAATTTAATTTCTATAGTCTACCGGTAAATCTATATGCTTCCGATTATCCGGTGGTAACCCATTATTTTGCATAACACAACTGGTGATGTACGATTGAATTGGAACAATCGCTTCCTCTTGTAACATTTTTTGTATGTGAAAAATCAATTATTGCTTCTGCTTTGTCCGGTCGTACCTATAGCGGCCGGGAAGCGCTACCGGTGGGTTATTTCCCGTGTCAATTTCATGGTATAAAACATGAGTAAGACCTGGTTTGTCTGAGAAAATCCCCAAAACTACTAAACAAATTTTGTAGTTTTTGTTTTTCTACTTCCCCCAATTTTGTCTTAGATAAATCTATCTCAACCTTTTCCTTAATTGGTTCAACCACCTTTATTTATTTGAGAATCAATTTTTGAACGATTTTTGATCAAAATTCCAAAATAATCTTTTGATCCACTTATAAATCAACACCTAGAATACATGGGTATTTAAACTGTCACCATGAAATGACCAATTTCTTTCAAATTGTCTGATGCGAATATTCACCTCTACAACTCTGTTTTGGCATTTCGCACCCTGTGCTGTTACTACCTGGGCTCGCGATTTAATTTGCTTATAAAAAAATATTTTCTATATACTTCTTCCGATATAAATGATTTATCTGCTCCGGTGTCCCATAGCGCTTTCAAAAATGTATATTTAATAAAAATAGGAACGCGGGGAAGTTCTACGGTGATATATATATATCGGAGAAAGCTTAATTATGCTTCTCTTGTTGATACTTTTTTAGGTTGATCTTTAACTTTTACAATATTTAATCGTCCCCTTTGTATCCTAATGCCTCGACTGAAATTTTCACTGAACCCCTATTTCTACGGTCCCCTATTAAAAATTATCATTTCGCCTTATTTCTGAAATTGGTAACCCCTGTTGTTGAATCTCTGATCTCTATTCTGAAATCTATTCCTCTCGAACTCTCTATTACTTTGGATTTGCCATTGGGTCATAAAAAATCATTTTACCGTTATTTGGTCTACGTCCAACCCCTTCGCTGTGAATTTCTCCTTCCAGTTTCTACCATTAGCATCAAAATTAGGCATCCTGGCCTGCGTTTTGACTCGTCTTTCTTACATTATCATTCTTGTGAACCCCTTTTAATTTGCAAGAATACCTCTTCGAATTTAGCTAAGACTTCCAAAAGTTGTACCGTGTTCTGTGGATTGCGCACTTCCACATAGTCCTGATCTGTGGTTCGAGTCGAACTAAAATATGATCCACCACCCTGCCTGGGACATTCCTATAGTTCTAAATGTTTCTCTAATTTTAATAATCATACACGAAATCAGTGGGTTCCTGATTTCTTCCTCAAGCTGTGAAGCAAAAAATCTTGCTTCCAATTCTTTTTCATTTTTGACCGCGGGAAAAGCCTTCGCTAATTCAGAAGCCTTCGAGCTGCGCGAAACTGTGGCTGTATTTTTGCACTAACACCGATCCAAATATTGAGTACCAATCTTGAGCCCTTCCCCTGAGATGACTTTTTATAAGCACATGACAGATTACTTGGGATTTCGCAACTGTATTTGATTATCCATTGTTTCCTCTGAGAAACTCTGCAATGTTCTCTCGACCCCTGAAAATACATTTCCAGGTAACATACATTACATCCACCCACTACCTAACCCAGAATTAAAAAAGTTCGGTGTTATTGAGACATAAAGCCATCCTGTGATGACTATGTCTGGGATGATTCATGTAAGCTAGAGGTGTGGGATTATCTAAATGATGAGACATTATGTAATTCTTAACACAACTTTTATTAAGAATAACTTAAATTACTTAATTCTAAATAACAATCCTTCTTATGAGAGAATCAGCCAACAATTAAACTTTTTAAATTCAAGTCAGATCATGTAACTAGAACACTTATCTTAATTATATTAAATTAACTGTCTAATCTAACCTCCTATACAAAAATATTAATTTTTATAGAGTCACCTTCCTTCCTAGGTTGAAGTAATTCCTATTATGTTAATTGTTGGAGAGATTACTACTGCTTTCTTAATCTTCTTATTATTAATGGCGATGAGCGTATCCTTCTTCCAGAGCTGTAGGACGTTCCAACTTTATTCCTAACAATTCCGCAATCTGCCATCTCCTCTAGGTTTTTCTGCCGTTTTATCTCACCAAACTTCTATCTCAAAGTATATCCATTTGCATATTCGATCCGTTTCTCTTCTTGGTATTGGGTTGGTGCTGTTTTTAAGCATACATTAATCGTATGTCAAAGAACTTAGGAGTTATGTTAGAAGAAGAACGTGCTTATATGTCACATCCTTCGTAAAACTTTTAGTTTACTTAAAAAATATCTGGATGTACACATTTGAAAAATTACATTACTAACATATTAAGCAAAATTTTTTAAACATGTTACTTTAAACAAATTTAATAAATGCTCGGTGATTTATGTATACTTATGAAAGAGAGTTTGTGTGTGTGTTTCACCTGTTCTGGCTCAACTAAACAACCCAGAAGTATAAAACTTGGCACATAAATACTATAGGTCATAATGCTATATACTACGAAGAGTTTTTTTTCGAAATTCGCTTTAGATTTTTTTTAAAGTTCAATTTTTAAGCGAATTGGGTGATACCGAAGTTTGCTTAATGTTTTGTATGTGTGTGTTAGGGATACAGTTTCATATTAAATCAGTATATGTTGTTTTTAAAAATAACTGTGATTTTAGGCAATAATAAAATCTGTTTTCTGCAAGTCTGTTTTTTTTTATTTTAAGGCTCATTAAATTTATGTATCCTTTTATTTTTGTGCATGATTATTTTTTACATGTTATTATGGTTTATAATACTATATGGTGATTGCGTAATGAAACAACTACCCTTCTTGCAAGGCCTAACTTATATATATATAATTACTGTACTAGCTACTTTTAAAGATATTTTCATACCATCCGGTATCCTATTTCATTTCATATTCATGATTTGTCATAGCTTTGCTATTAGCATCAACAAGGCGTGAGGGTATGCTCTCTTTAAACCTTTAAGCTATATCTGAAAAAATTTTGCTTCCATTTTGGTTATTAACTTTATGTTGACTTTTAAAGAGTCAACTTTGCAAAAATTTACAAGTTTTAGCACTTAACAGTTGTAAGGACCTCATGTTTGCAATTCTGGCGAAACCAAACATTAGTGGTACTATCAATCTACGGTTGTACTTAGGCTACAATCCATCTGATGTTGATATCACAATACGCAGCTCATTAATAAGAGTAGCGTAAAACTAAGTTATCACCTGAATATTGGTTCATTTCAGCAGTATTTCTTGCCTACTTCCAACTTGCATAGCATGACCATTTGGTCAAAATAATAAGTACTTATGTATTATCGCAGCCTATTGGCGGCATTATATGAAACGAAGCACATGGTTGCCAATTCAGCGTGGACTACACATGGGAAATAGCAGTTGCCGACTTGGCGAGTTATTAATAGAGTTGGCAATAATACATAAGTACCAAATCTTCCTATGACATTTCGGTTCTTACATATTATTCCATCCTACTGGCAACATTACATAAAATGAAGCACATGGTTGTCACAATTTAACACGTACAACGCATGCAAAATTTTAAACGTTGGCATTGGTGCGATAAAACGTAAGCAACATTTCCTTCCATGGAAAGAGAAAAAGGGTACTGCCAAAATGGCACTTTTTTCACCCAAATGTGACTTTTTTTCTCAAATAAAACACATAAGAATCTGTTTTGATATCCTACAGCAAATTTTGCTGCATTACGTAAGTATCCTTTTCTTTTATTGGAAAATTCCATGTTTTTCATTTGTAACAAGAAAGTAGAAAAGTGTAACTGAAAGAAAATGACACTCAATTCAAACTAATTGGAATTAACAGATTGTCAAGGGCGTGATTTAAGTTAGAATTTCTATTTACGTTTAAGATTTCTTTACTTTTTTTTCTTCTGAGCTGCTTATGGTAGTGTCATCAAAATCAGACGTTAATTTATCTATTTAAAGTAGCTGTTTGGTTTAAGTTATCCGACTGGTTTAAAATCATCATTTTCATCAAAAAAAATCGAAATTTATTTTATAGCCCATTTTTGTAGCCTGATTAATAAGCTTTCTAAAAATGTCGTACTTTTAATTCTAAGTCAATTAGAAAAATAGTTATAGCTGCTTTTAATTGAGGTAGTAAGCCCAAATCGAAACCGGAAGAGTGATTTTTAGGTTGATTTTCACCGGCAAAATGAGATTTTTATTCATTTAAAATATTTTAATGAATTCTTTTTATGTTTAGTAAACTTTAATTCACTTTATAAATTTTTTAATATATATATTTTGCTTGAAAATAGGCAACGGTTAACAGATTGCAATGTTTGCTTTGATTTAAACGAGCTATCTTTTTATCATTTGTGTTCAAAATTAGATCTCTTTATAACTTTTTTATTATATATATAGTACTTTTATATAGATTTATAGTTATTTTAAATTAAATTTAAGTTGACATGCAAAAAACAAGATCAATGAGGCCAAAAAAGAAGAGATTTCCAGACAGCAGAATTTGTTTTAGAAACGTTGAAAGAAAAATCAACGGATCTTCCAAATTCAGCTATTAATTCTATTAAAAAGACTTATACGGAACTTTGCGATCAAAATCTTCTACGAAAATGTCTTCACGGGAAAGCTCAGTACTGCAATGAAAGTCTTAAAAGTCATGTGGGGTATAATTCCGAAAGACAATTTTGTTGAGCTACAAACACTCCTTTAAGGAATTATATCGCAATAATACTTATATATAATTCTGGATTTGCTGGTCTATTACCTCTATTTCAAAAATTAGGAATGAAATTATGTTCTGAAATGAAAGGATATTTTTGGTACCTTGACAAAACGAGAATTGTTGGTTCTACGAGGCATTCTAAACCAGATAAGAAACTGTATCGTAAAAAAAGGAAGACCCTTCAAAAATGTAAAAGTTTGAAGTATGAGGTTTAGGAAGGCACAACGTACGAATATGGAGCGTTTTAATACCTTCCTAAATCTTTAAAAAAATTTATTGCAAATATAAACTTTATTTTGCATTTTCTGAAGAATGTTATTTTTGAACATAATGGTTAACGGTAAGAGTAATATTTCTTAAAGTAAACAAAATATTCTTCTGAAATTTTTTGTGCTTGTTCTTTGTATTATAATGAATGCTTTATGCTAAAAGTTAAGGATAATTTTAAAATTAAGTTAATTTCTAATGTAATTGTCTATGAAAAAATAAACTTTTTTCAAAAATGTTCTGTGTTTCTTATGTC
>BMAV01008096.1:0-59168 GCA_019973955.1 Trichonephila inaurata madagascariensis | reverse complement strand
TTTAAAAAAATGCAAGTTAATACGCCAAACAGTTTCTAAATGAGTTTTTAATGTTATTTATCTCAGAAAAAAACTGTGGAAATAGGTAGATGAAAATATGATTAAATTAGCATGATGCACAGTTTCTTCAAACAGCTAAATGTATCTGGAATTGAATTCCGTGTTTCCAAAATTTCATTGCTAGCATTTTTACTTATATTGCTTGTTAATCTTTCTATTTTAATCAATTCCAACTTTTTCCTTTTTTCAACAGATTTTTGAATCCATATTGAACTAGACTGGAAATCAATCACACACAGAGTTGCATTTCAAAATTTTCAACACAATCAATAGAATTAGGGACGCAAATTTCGTTTATTAAATTAAGCCATCAAGGCCAAAAAAACTTGAGCATTTCCGATAACCTTTGAACGGGAGAAAAATCTGGCTGAAAACTGCGACCGATCACACACTTTTTCTTAATACTTCATACTGAACTTTGTTATTTTGAATTAAAATGCAAACCATTTTGATTGGTGGTGTGCCATTAATGGCACGCATGCCACTGGTTCGCCATCCCTGCCCTAGGACATCCACTACCAAGTCTTCGTGACACTGTATGTTCATTCTGACAGCGATTCCGCAAGCGGCTGACATTTAAGGCCCAGTCTCCGACGGTCTATCCTGAATTGGATCCATCCAATTGCATACCAGCTATCTATTCCTTCACAAATGCTGTCAACAACTCATTTTCAGAAATTTGAAACAAAGAAATGGAAAAAATAAAAGCTAAGCAAACATAACGCCTAACGCAACGGAGGAATATGAAACTGTTGTATTACACAACCCTATGTATTTATGCAAATATTTTAATGTAGAACTGCTTTTGCAATACACTGCAAGGTACATTCGCGAGTTTTGTTGCTGTAATCTTTCTACTTGAGTTATGCTAATTTTACTATTCATTTTCACGGCCGAGTGTAGTCTGGATAGTCATTTATAAAAATTCACAGTTGTAACCCCGTTATTTTTCTCTTCCATATTAACAGTAAAGAGACTTTCGCGCCCTCTAGCTAAGTAACAACTTCAGTGATAGCCAAGTTTCGAACTGTAAGGACGTATGAGCATGCGCCCGATCCCTTCAATTCTATGTCCCAAATGTTAGTCTCTAGTTATGTATGTAAATATGTTTGTTTTGTCTTAATAAACGTGTTTTAATAACTAGTGGACTTAGTAAGAACCCCTTCCCCTCTGTCCTTTATCATTTGGCGCCCACCACGTCATAATTTGACGCCCAACGTGTATTAGTTGCAGAAGTTCTGGCCGTTTCTCGGTATATAATTTTTCAGGTTAACAGCACTAATGTTGTTCAACTTATATGGTTTAATTATTCAAAATTCTCACCCGTAGAACAGGTAGCTTTTTATCTTGAATTTTTTTAAAGTATTTTACTTTTAATACTCGTTTCATTATTGATGCCCAAGTCAAAATAGGATTTAATTTTATCCGAAAAAAATTTATTAGTTAAATTCTTAATTCTTTTAAATATTGTCTCATTGTTCAGTATTGGGAAAAAATTTCTGTACATTCCTGTCAAATTACTAAACGTTCTCATTGAATTAAGAAATCTTTTTCTTTATTTTAAGAAATGTCATTTGCTAAACAGTAGTTTTAATATACAGTTTACATTATATTCCATGTTCTTTAATATATGCTGACTTGTTTTAAGCTTTAAAGCGTATAACGTTGTTTACTTAAAGCGAAAAGTGAGAACTCAAAACAATATATACATATGTATTTTTTTTAAATGATTATAACTTTGTTCAAAAGCTTTTAATGCTCGGGAAACTTCTTTTGTTTTGATGTGCAATTTTTGATAAAATCTATTTTATGTGAATTTTGGTAGAAAAAAATGTGTTATTACTTAAGATTTCAGTTACTAAAATATTCCCAGTGGTTTTAAAAGAAAAGAATATTTTATCCATTTCCTCTTGTTAAATTAATTTAAGCTTTTTAAAAATAAAAAAAAAAGGCAGTTCAAGGTTGTACGAAACGTTATTACTCTATTTACCTATGTTAATCATAATAGATTTTTGTTTTGGATTAAAGTCTCGTTTCTCTCTCTAGAGTACTGTCGACGTTATATTTATTGCCGGCATCCCACCGTATTTAGGCCTATCGCCACCAATTTTCACTGCTCATTTGGTAATTATGCATTAAAATTGTTTTTGTAATATCATCCAAGAGTTTTTTAGAAGCAATTTCATAAGGTTTGGAAAATTATAATTTTTGTTAGTCCAAATGCGTGAACCACTTTTTGTAACCCTGGTTTACATAATGATAATCCATTATGGTTGTTTATGCGATGTTAGTAGTATCTGTACTCAGTACTTATCAAACTTAGCCAAAGTCCCAACTACCACACGATAATAATTATTAACCACAATTAATAAGAAATAAAATTGTAACAGCTTACGGACGCTTGAAACTGCTATTCATCACAGATTATAGTGTAATTAGAAATAAATTACCAGTTAGTTTTAAAATATTTATATAATGCCTCTATACAGTTATACAGATTATTTGTAAAAATCACAATAAACAGAACAATTTCATACAAAACGAGATTCATGGACAACAAACTTTTTGGCACATTCTTTAAAAAATTCCAACAAGATATAAAAATATATAGCTTGCTCAACAATAATACATTACTTTGTAAGTAAAACAGGTGCACTTTCGAAAGCATCTTTTACCATTTAAAATGCAAGATATGTTTCTCTGTAGCAATCTTATTTTTCAAGCTTGCTTCAGATCTTTTGAAGAAAATTGATAATGAATAACTTAACACAAGCGTTTAACCATAACTATAGATATAGTCCCCATATCATCTTTTGGTTAAATATTTTTGTTTATTACTCAAGATTATTTTCGCTAATGTCTTCTGAGACGCTAAGCTTGATAATTTACTTCCCCAACACATTTCATACTGCAGATCTTCCAAATCTGGACTGCAGGCGATTGGATGGAAAACATGAACGATACCAGGATCAGCTGCGCGAAGAACAGTCAAATTACTACGAACTACTTTGGAATACAGATCAACATCTTCTTTGCCCCAACCACGAATCGACGTATCAGAAACCACCAACATCTATTAGATCTGAATGGTATATACTCACAATACCATATCCAAATTGCCGCCAATATCCTCTTTCTTCACTAAGATATGGTAATTCAGAATCATTTTCAATGTATTCTGGATCATATTCACTGAAGACAATAGGAAAATAAACTTGCTTCGATTGCATTGTGTTTAATCGTATTCTTTCCATTACCCCTAAATCTAGAACTATATCTACATCAACGAAAAAGAGTAAAGAATCTAATGAAAATGCTTTTGCTCCAATTTCAAGAGCTGAGGCTCTAGAAAATGGACCTTTTGTTTCCATCAAACGAATATCGTAAGACGGATATTTTCTTTTAAGATCATCAAAAACCATTTTGCTTTCAGTGGGATCTTCATTGTCAGAATCAAAAAATATCACAGCTAGGCCTATTTTTTCACCTACTTGTAGACACACATTTTCGATGTTATTTATAAATCGCTTGAAGTTTTCTAAGCGTCCATACAACGGAACAATGATATTAACATGAGTCTGCAATGCATCCAAGGGCGGAGGATGACTATTTTGAGAATATTCTTCCTTGAATTCCAACTGAGAAAAAGCTTTTTGAAGGTAAGCATGTCTACGAACAGGAACAGTCATTTTCTTACCCCTGTATTTACGGTACGTCAGCAACATATCCAAAATATAATCCACACCGAATAGTGGATTTTCGCGCACATAACCGTAAAGTATTTCCTTAAAATCGATTACTCTTCCCCTTTGCTTGGAATACTTGTTTATAATTTCCATGATTTCCATTACAACATCGTTCACCGCTAATTGTTGGTAAGATTCCAATCGTTTCTTAGGATTTAAACTTCCAGCTGAATATATGTGTTTACTTATAAAATCCCACGTTAAGGTTTCATCAGTACTGGTAGGATTAAACTTATTTAATATAGGCTTCATGCCCAAAATTGAAGTATTAAAATGCAGAAGTTGCTCTGAATTGCCAAAGGGTTTTACATCCTGCAGAAGATTTTCCATATCTAAAATTTCACGGTAAAGATTCAGGGAATTATATCTCAAATTTTGGGATTGTAAGCCATAGAAATAGCTGTGAATGCGGTACAAATAGGCTGGCTGCTTAATAGGATGAAGGGTTATAGCTCTGTGTATCTCTTTAGTCTTTAAGCGACCAGTAAATACTTCCTCACCACTAAAGCTATGATAGAAAATACTCTGCATCTAAAAGAAAAGATAATACACAAATAAATAATAGATCGTAAAATAGTAAAGATAAATGAACTATACAGTAAATTCTCTTTCAAAACAGAACATAGTCTAATGTTACAGTAAAATTAAATATTTTAACAGGTTTTGAATAATCTGTTTTGTTATGTAACTGTAAAGTTTTAAAATATTTTGCAAATTTTCACTTTGAATATTTCATTTTCAATTTGAAATGCTTTGAATTTAGGAGTAATTAAATTGTGCGTTTAAACTTATTTCGGTATTCTTATGCTCTAAAATGGCTATAATGAAAAGTATAATGAAGGGCTAAGATAATCTGGTAAGCTTACTTCGCATAAATGTAGTTCTGATATAGAATATATATATATATATACTAGCTGCATGGGCTTTCTCTACTTTTATAAATTTCCCTTTTTTTCACAAAAACAGCACTTCTAATATTCTTTTTCAAAATGACTCCCCCCTCCACCCCTTACCTCGGTCTTTCTCTTTTCATGACACCAGCATTTCTGTTCTGTGTGTGTTTGTACGCGCACAATGTGAATGATTTCTAAAATTATGTCAAAAAATTTCCCTTTTTCGAAATTTGTTCCATTCCACTTATTTTTGATTTAAGACAGGTTTCTTCCCCCTCTCTATAGCCCGAACACGGTTTTTTTTAGTGTAAAATTATTGTTCTATATCTTCCCCTCCTTCTCACAGATAAGATATAGCTTCAAATTTCGATGTATGACTTATAAAAAAGATATTGCTTTAGAATTAAAAGCTATTAATGTGAAGCAATAAAAAGAAAACGATTTTGATGTGCTACGAGTAAAACAAAAAACGTTCATCCTTTTACAATTCCTACTGTGACGTCTTGTTGGGGTGAACCCAACCCTTATCAAAAATCTGAAGTAGCCCTATCTATTCACCCCCAAACAGATGTTGGATGACAATAGGTGGCCATGGGGTCATTTTTTTTGTCTGGCCTCGGTAAACCCGGGGACATCTGGTCGGGAATTTAAATTCTAAAGAATGGCGGGACAATAGGCATTCCTGTATGAAAGTCTTGAAAAAGGAGGCCGGGCACGTCGGTGAAAAGTGGGGCTGTGAGGCCCAGGTGTGAGATGAATAGATGAAATTATGGCGCCCCCGGGATTCCAGACGGACGGGGAATGTGTTTGCCGCGCAAATGGGAGACGAAAGGGCCCGGGGACGGGGGCGACCTTTTTTTTTGACCCGCCAATGGGAAGGCGAGGGCGCCCTTTTTTTTTGACCTGCCAATGGGGGAAAACGAGGGGGGTGGTGGACCCCCCCCGAGGTTTAAAGGGGGTGAATTTTGAGAAGAAAGGGGGGAACGGTCGACGGAAGAAAAAAATGGGGAGACCGGGGAAAAAATTTGAACGGACGGAGATGAGCCCTGGGGGAGACGGACGGGGCCCGGGAAAGGGAAAAAGAGAACCATGGAGAAAACAGAGGGCCCGAAAACAAGGGATTGTCAGTGCCTTGCGGAATGGAACCTCGAGTGAAAAAAGACTGTCCCCCGGCCTTGGCCTTTTAATGAAAAATTTTTAAAAACAAATGAACAATTAAATACGTTTAAAAAAATTAAGATGAGGTGTAACAAATTTTCTTGTGTACTAACAACTGACGACGTTACACTACTATTAGCTCGTACTGTCTCTATATATTTATTTATTTATATATTTGTATATTTATTTATTTATCTTGGTGGAATTTTCAACGTTAATAAAATACATTTTAAAGCGCTGAATTATGAAATTTTATATACAGGATCTTTTTTATGACAATACAATATAATTTAATTATAATTAATAAAAAAATTTAAATTTATTAAAAAATAATTTTTTAAAAATATTATAAATACAGCCAGTTGGCGACTTGGTTAAAACTTGAAAAGGTTTTTTCTCGTGTGTTAAAGCATTCAGTTGGACTGAAATTAAAAGGACAATACGATACTATAATGATAATTAAAAAACTAATTACCACTTAATGTTGTGATTCTGTCCTATGTATATACATATTTATATTAATTGTAACTATTTAATAAAAAGTAGCTAAAATAAATTTTTTCGTTGTTGATCTAAGTAGGAATTGACTAAAAACTATTTTTTTATATTACTTGTTTAATAATAGTTAGTTTCTAAGATTCTAAAATAATGAAATAGATTTCAAATTTTCATGAATCAATCAATCGTTACATATAGTTAGCTTAAAAATGTCCCTAAAATGTATTTTGATCCAAAATAATGGACGATGTACTTTTTAATTAACAAAGAATTCATTTAATAATGAAATAATAGAAATAATCCTTTTAAAAAAATATTTATATTAATTAAAATCAAATTTCTATAAGTAATAAATAAAAGAAAAATTTACAGATAGCTATTGAAACGATTGCTTTTTTCCGAACGTTTAAATGTTTGATTAAACATATAAATATATATAAATTGAAAAAAAAAAAAACAGTATGGGGTAAAGCCTAGATATATATATACATGTACTGAAAAAACAAAAAAACTAACGATCTGATAAAAACATTTCGATATTTTAATTTTAACCTTTTTCATTCCATTGTGTTTAGTAAATTATGCAAACACGTATCTGACTAAAAAAAAGTATGTTATACAAAACTAACTTATTCATTATTTTAACAATAATTTTATGTATTATAATAATAATTTATATAATATCTTATTTATAACGTATTGTATATCATTTTATATAACTTTTGTAACTAATTTTAATAAAAATATTATTTATTAATAATTATATTTATGAAGCATAATATAAATATTTATATATTTACAGAAATTATTTTATTTTTAAAATGCAAGTAATTTTCAAAAATATGATTTAATAATCAATAAACCTTTTTAATTCATTTATTTATATGCAAAGTTTCGTTGTTTTGAAAAAAAGAATAAAAAGTTTTTTGGTTATTTAAGTTAATGACTTGAAATTTAAATTTTTCGATAAAAAACGGTCATTTAAACAAAATGTAACAATTGTTTAAAATATTTCTCAAAAAGGAAAAACGAAAACACAATTTTTTCAAAACCGTAATTTTAAATCTGTACAAAGATTGAAAAATTATTTAAAAAATTACAGTTTTTAAAAAATTGTGTTTTCGTTTTCCCTTTTGCGAAAATATTACCCATTATTTTGTTACTTTTTTGTTTTAAAATACCGTTCCCAATCGACATATAAGTTTCAAGTCATAATTTAAAATGAAGCCAAAAAAAAAAGACTTAACAGATAAAGCAATGCGAAATTGAATATCTTTTTCAGTTTCGAACCTAGAAACTACCGTTTTACAGAGAAACGCCTGAGACATCCACGCTATAGGTTCCTACGGGGAAAGGCATTGAATTGACCTTTAAAAATAAAGGGAGATTTGTTCATTTGCGTACTGCGTTATTTGTTAAAAGTTAATTTTTTTTTGAGGGCTTCATTTTAAAGTTAATGCTTCAAACTTCATATATCAATTGCAAACAACGGTAATTTTTAAACAAAAAAAAAACTTTAAAAAAGTAATACTTACATATTTCTCGCAAAAAAGAAAAAGAAAAAAAAAACGAAAAAAATATATTTTTTTTAAAAAACCGTAATTTTTAAGATATTTTATCAATCTTTGTACAAATTACGTATAATATCGTTCTACACACGGAAAAAAAAAAGTTTCGTGAGATTATTTTTAAAAATAAAGAAGTTATTAAGTATTTAAATAAAATTTTGAGTATTTTTTGAAAAATCGTAAAAAAAAAAAAAGTTTTTGACATTAAATTTTTTAAATGACTGATTCTAAAAGAGAAAAGCATGAACTTTTTTAGTGTAAAATATTTTTTTCCTTAACGCGAAATAAAGTGCAAGCGGAACAATTTAGAAATCGTATTCATGAAAACGTATCGATTTCGAGTCATTTTAAAAAAATCGTAAAAAATACAAAATATAATTATTTTGTAAAATAAATTATAGCATATCGCGGCGAAATAAATGATCTTTCCTATTCTGTAATTGTTTTTTTGTCTGAGTTTCATGAAAAAAATTAGATCGCATTTTAAAAACGTCTGTAAAAAAGAACAGGTCGAATCTCACGAAACTTTTTTTCCGTGTGTAGAACGATATTATCCGTAATCTGTACAAAGATTGAAAAATATCTTAAAAATTACAGTGTTTTATAAAAAATTGTGTTTTTCGTTTTTTAAAGTATTTTGTTTCTCGAGCAACGCCGGGCTAAGCGGAGGAACTGGGGGTGGAAGTCATTTTGAAAAAGAGTATTAGAAGTGCTGATTTTGAGAAGAAAGGAAAATTTATAAAAGTAGAAAAAGCCCGTGCAACGCCGGGCAGCTAGTACAAGTATAAAACAAGTGCAATTATCTAACCATTTTCTTAAAGTGATTACACTAATTCCATTTTAAATGTTGTAAAAAAGAAAAAAAAGTCTTTACTTTAATAAAAACCATAATAATTTGCTAGTGTATTCTTATTTTAAATCAATTGCATTTTTCTTAAATGAGAACCAAAGAAAAACTCATCGAGGAAATTGAAAGAAAAATCGGTATTTTTACGTTTCGCCGGCAATAAAGCCGCCAAAAATGATGCAACCGACGCCCAACGAAATATTCTTGCTGATAACCTTTTATCATCACATTTTCCAAACAAGCCTTAGTCTTTTCTTATCAGTAGAGTCTTTTTCATGATATATAAAAAATGGATGAAAAACCTATGAGAACTAATATTTATTAATATTTTATATGTGTATATTTTGTGTTGTCGCCAATAACGTCAACTTGGCGAGATTTGCGCCGCTGAAACGGAAAACTACCGAAAAATCTTTAAAAACCGCCCAGCAATTTTTATTAAAACCCATTTGTAAACAAAATAAAGTTTCACAACCTCAGGAGCCCCCTTTGAATTTTAAATTGTTATTAAAACGATATGATAAATAAGGATTACCCAAATGAAAAGTGAACACGGGTGATTGTGCCAGAATGACTGCAGCTAAAGCATCACTTTCAAAGAGGAATATAAAGGGTGGTAGGAGGTGTTCACCGCATACAGTGTTCAATAGTGCAACCTGTTTGCAGTACAGGAAATTGATAGAAAGTAAAATCTTGCGAAACATGGATACGTGCAAACTGAAGCAATGCGCGTTCTAACGGTTTCTGATTGCATAAGGTGAGCTTAATGCGGATAACTATTGGCGAATGGAGGTAGTTTATGGCGTCCAATGCTCAGGTCAAAAGGCCGGTTAAAGTTTTCAAAAAGGAGAGGTAAATGATATCAGATCTCCATGTCAATGCCCTCTCTCACGCCTTCCGTGAAATCCAGATAAACTTGAAAAATTTCCGATAGAAAGTGTTCGAACACCCACCATACTGTCAGGATTTATCACCTTTAGGACTCTCCTATTGATTTTCACTACGTGAGTAATGCATTTCAATTTAGACGATGAAGTGAAGGAAACTGTGTAGGACTTCCTCAAGAATTAACCACGATCTTTAGCTGCAAAAACGAGAGTACTTGTGTTACAACGCCTACGGTGATTCCTTTTGATTTGCAATAAAGATGTTCTCTTTATTTAATCTGTCTACTTTTCACTAGCACAACTCTAATATGTTTATAAATTTATATATACATTTTAAAAGAAGAAATTGTGAAAAATATGGATTGTTTTATAAAAAAAATATAAAATTAATAGTTAATTAAAACAAACAGAAATACCTTTAAAGAATTATACAAATTACATGCAGAAGTTGCTTTAAAATTTTTAATCACAAATGTATAAAAATTTTGAATAATTCTTTGTCAAAATAATTATATTAATTAATCTTCAATTGTAATTTTTTCTAAATGTAACATAACATTACTTAAATATAAAGAAGATGTAAATTTTAGAATGTATTAGATACAATAAAAATTACAATACTTATTGGTTATAAGGACCATGCATTGGCAATTGCTTTTCTTAGTTGTCAGCAACACAAACATTAGCAACATTATTCAATAAGGTAAATTCAGCACAAACACAATGATAAAACAGAATTTGGTATACTTTCTGCACATTGCCATGTTTGGCTTCATGGTTCATATAATCAAAAAGCACTACAATTACAGCTACTGAATCTTACCTCATACGACCAAGTACATGGGATTCCCACAAATTTCCTTATACATCTTCCAACTTCAACATCTTCATGAGTGGAATATAAATTCTTCAGACAATAACGAATATGAGGAATGAGTAAACGAAGTGTATCCCTACTTAAAATCATACCAGGACCTCCCATACAAAAATTCTCATCTGCCTGTAAGCTAAGCTGACCAAATTCAGCTTTATTTCCAACACCAGCTTGACCAATAAACTGGGGCTTGCTGCTATTTATAGATCTTAAAAATCCTTCTAAGTAATCTGTTCTAATGTACACATCGTCATCTGCTCGCATAAACCACTCAAAATCATCAATGAAATGATCATGCATAAACTTTAACATTAAGAATGACTTCTTTTGTGGGGGATAAGAATCATCCACATTTTTTAGAGGTATCAGAGGAAGACTATGATTTGTTCTAGAACTGGAACTCGAGAAAAATATTAATTTGCCAGGAACTGTTTTCCCCCAAGTATTATGGATAGCCAAAGCTCGAGTGTCTAGATATTTTTGAGCTGTCATGACACCAACAAATATGAGTCTTTTGTTTTCTGATAGATTAGAAATATTGATAACATCATCAACAGGAAATTCTGGAGGAAAATTTTTATGCGAGAAAATTTTGTTGGGAGACAATAAACAAGATGGTTTTTGTAGCAACATATAATGAAGCTGAGTTGTGACTATAAATCCAATCAATGTACCACAAATGAAGCGACACAGTTGGTGAAGTTGTAACCATTTTGGATTCTTTACAGCATAACAAACCAAATCTAACACAAAGAAAAAAAAATTATGTTACATAATTCATTACTTTAAATATTCAAATCATAAATTCTACAGAAAATGTTTCATCTAATTATTAATAAGGGAAAATAAATAAATTTTAAAATTATCACATAATTTGATATGTCCAATTTATGAAAATAATGGTAAAGAATAACTATAATAAAAGAAAATGTTCTTTAAAAGATATGATCAATTCAAAATAATGTTTTACAAGTATCAAAAATAAAAGTACTTTAAAATTTATGAATATTTGTACAGAAAAATATATTTGTTATAATATGTCAATGAAACATAAAGAAATTAACAATTCCTAAGAAATAATAAAAAATAGTTATATAAGAATCACTAATCTGTATTCTTCAATATTAGGTTAAGGTAAAATAATCCATAATATTTTACAGGATAAGAATTAGAGACAATGTATGTGTCAAATCTGAATATACACGACAAAAAAAATTCAAATTTAATAAAGCATCGTTAGTCAAGAGAGGACAATATTCAGCGAAATAAAAAGAGACAAACTTTTCATCAGGTTGCATTTTCTGAAAAATTCAGTTTTCAGAAACAGCGGTTGTTAGAAATGAAGTCAACAAGCCAACATTAGAAATTTCCAAGTTACATCTTTTTGCATAAAGCGAATCATGAAAGCCAGGCGGCTGGAATCGTGAAAGGTGTTTATGGCGACGATACTGTAACAGCTAATTACATGCAATTTTGGTTTCATCGATTCCATTCAGGCATTTTTGATGTTAAAGATGCACCTCACACAGACAGGCATGTCGCTGAAAATGTCGATAAAACCACAGAAATAATCGAAATTGACCGGCATGTTAGTAGTCGTAGCATCGCCCAGCAGGTAAAGATCAACCATAAAACAGAAAACAGTTTTAAGCCTTTTGCACAAAGTTGGATTAAAAAAGAAGCTCTATGTTCGGGTACACACCAATTAACACCAAAAACATAATGGAATGAATTTCCGTCTATGAAGCCTTGGCCAACAAATGAAATCGACCCATTTCTTAAGTGGATGGTGACTGGAGATGAGAAATGGGTCACATACGGCAATATTGTGTGAAAACGATCGTGGTCAAAGTGCCCTGAAGCAGCTCAAAGGGTGGCCAAGAAGGTTCTACTGTGCATTTGGTGGGACTGGGAAGGAATCCTTTATTAGGAGTTGCTTCTGCATGATCAAAAACTAAATTCAGATCTCTACTGTCAACAACTGGACCATTTGAAGCTAGTGATTGACCAGAAATGGCCAGAATTGACCAACAGAAGAGGTGTTGTGTTCCATCAAGACAATGCCAGGCCACACACATCTGTAGTGACTCGCCAGAAGCTCTGGGAGCTTGGTTGGGAAGTTTTAACGCATCCCACCATACAGTCTGGACCCAGCAAGTGATTACTACCTTTTTCTTGCATCACAAAACTTCCTGAGTGATAAGAAATTGGGATGATGAGAAGATTGTGAAAATCGATTACTAGAGTTTTTCACATATAAGGGCCAAGACTTCTATGAGAGAGGCATTATGAAACTACCTTTAAAATGGCAAAAATTATACAGCAAAACAGTGTATATTTGACCCAAATCGGACAATCTAAAACATGTTAAATAAAATTTTGAATTTCATACAAAAATAATGGATTTCTTTTCCCCCAACCTAATATTATTTTCGTGTGAGCTGTTATTTCATCAAGAAAATGAGTCTTGTTTTCTGATAGGCAGAAAATATTGATAACATCATCAACAGGTCTACTTAACATTTTGGGCTATTTTGTCAAAAAATTAAACAATGTACATAAGTATACTTAAACAAAGAAATAAATCACCTTGTTATGTATGTATAGTAGTATAACTTAAGCACTAAAAATTTAAAGTGTGTAATGAATAACAATTGCTTTTAAATAGAAAAAGGACCATAAAAATATTTAGTCAAACTTTAAATAAGTTTGTACAAATATAAACACAGAAACTAACCAGTTCAAAACGTATATATGTTAAACTGGTTAATTTCAGTGAAAAAATTTAAGAAACAAGAACAGTGATCAATAATTTTTCATCTAAGCAATTCAAAGAAATAGTTTCTGTATCAATTCCTTATTTTTTTACTAAAATTAACCGATTCAATATATTTTTTAACACTATATATTCCTCTTCCTTCCTATTTCTAAAATTCAAGTATGTAATACAAATATATTATTTCCTCAGATATAAAACAAAAAAAAATTATATTGAAAAAACTAAAAACAACCAAACAATTTACGTACCATTATTGAAATCCGTGACTATTTAAATGCTACTAACATATGGGATGTATGTTATGCTAGCCGATTGACAGAAGAAATAAACAAATATGACAATTACAGTTACGGTTTCGATATATTTTTAATTGTTGTTAAATCTACCTATAAAGGATTTTATTAATATATAAATATACCGTAAAATGCGGCGTATAACATGCACCCATACTTTCAAGATGCAATTTTTAATTTTTAGGTATTTTCGCCGTATAACGTGCACCCCCTTTTTTACAAAGAAAACTGAAATGTGTGTATTCAATGCTGTTATATTTTGAAGCGATTTATTCGTTTATTTTCTTAAGCTTTTGCAAAAATAGTATACTTTTAGTCTTACAACCTTTTATGTTCATTAAAAATGTCACTTATTTTAAATAAACAGTATTTCGAAGTATGTATAAGTCTAATTTTTTTAATGCTCAGCTCTTTCTATTTATTTTTAAAACTCTCATTTTTATACCCGGCGTATAACGCGCACCTGTAAATTTCGATCTTACTTTTGGTGTTAAAAGTGCGCATTATACGCTGGATTTTATGGTATATAAGATAATCAGAGAGATACAAAAAATATTTCATCCATTTGTGCCAACCATTATTGTATTTTTATACTTATTGAATTTTCAGAATAAATACTAATTAAGCATAGCATCGTGTTATCAAGAATTCAATTTATTAGTTTTTCGAAAATGGCAACGGATATTCATATTGTTATTTTTTTTCAAAAAGTTTTGAATGTTTAAAAGTTGGTTAACTTAAATTTGATTTGAGCAAAAGTAATGAATATATTGTCAATAGAAGTTTTAACCCGCATTGAATTTTTTAACACTAAATCGACTTTTCATTGTTTGGTAAGTCTTGGAATGCGAAAACATCATAGTTTTACTGTTATGTATATTGATCACAAAATAACGTTCAGATTATATTTTACTTTCATTTTATCAAGATTCTAAGAAACAAAAACGAATCGAATTGATAAATTTCGATTTCAATATGTTATTATCTCCTCTTTCAAAATTTTCTTTGAAGTAATCTTTCAAATAGGAATTTTAAACTTTTTAAAAATTATTCTTTTAACTTTCCAGTGTGTGCGTTTTAATTGTTTGCACGAAAGACACGAGATCTCTTGCCTGAACTGATTAAATTCATATTACTGGCCACCCCTTGGTGAAGATTTTTTCAAACTGCGCTAAATGACGCCAAGGCCCGTTTTATAAAGTTGAGACCGAGGAAACTGGTAGAAACACGGCGTTATGTCTGAAAAAATAAAAATGAAAAATTTTATGCTTTTGAGAACAGATTCATGTAAAATTTAGCTTTTAAAAAATCGGACATTCTAAAGAGATTAATTGATATCCAAAGGAAACAAATTGAAATTTTTAAAACACAAGGAATAATTCCATGAATATATGTATCTGATAAAAAGACCTATAGTTAAACTCCCATAAATTTTTTTGTATTTACATATTGTAAACACATTGGCGACATTACATGAAATTAAGCACATGGTTGCCAATTCAGCGAATGCAACATTTACGAAGTCGGACTTCGCATGTGTTGCATCCAACAATTTATCTTGAGCTTGAAATTATTGCAATTATATGTAAGTACCTTTTTTGTTGCTAAAGATGTTTACAAAAAGGCACCAAAGGAAAAATTGTGTTTTGCAAAAGGGCTAACTTCTGTTAAATCCAAAACATGCAGTTTACTTGCAAAAGTTGCTTAGTGCCAAAACCCTAAAAAAATTAATCATAAATTTTTGTTTCCAAATGTGGGAGTTCAACTAGGGTCTGCCCAATTTATCTTCTAAGAAAAACAAAATTTAAAACATTTTAAAAGAGAAGAGTACTTACATATTAAGGTCACTGCAGCCAAATTTATTCCATGCTAATTAAGTCACAATATAACAGCAAAAGAGAACAACAACAAAGAAATATTCTTACTGGTGCTTTATTCGAAAAAAAAATTCAGAATTTGGTGGAAAATGGGTTGACATCGACTTCAAAATGGTCATTTTTTTCTTTCTCCTATGATGGCACTATATGATCTCACTCAAATATGATTCCAAATGATGCTGTTCTGTTCCCCTTTGTTTATTAGTTCTACCTACATTCTTTCATCAATTTATGTATGAACACTTGTTGGTGCAAATTTGGCTCAGGTAGCATTAATATTTAAGTACCAAGAAGAAATCGACATTCAAGGAGAGAGAAATTAACATTTTTTAGATTTTAAGATCAAATTTCAAGCAGTGGGAAATTCTGCACTTTTAACCAAATTCCTATTTTAGCTTTTTAAAAATGATGTTGAGAACTTTCTAATGAAAATAAATCATGACAAAAAATATTCAATCATGTATTTTTACTTATTCACAACTCTTTTACTACAAATTCATTCAATACTCTTTCAAACCAATATTACATAACAATCAAAATTTCACACATACCTTTCTTTACACTGTTACACATATCATGTGGATTGTTTCCTATTTTCAAACAGCATCTCTATTCATAACCTTCAATTGCATTCTTTCTTTCTTGCATACACATACTTTTTTTCAGCAATCAAACCTTTTTGCATGCAACTTTCAATAATTTCCTTTCCTTTTTTAAAAGGGTATTTAAAAGTTTTAAACCCCTTTAAGGGTCGAATTAAAGTCTTGCCATTCTGGAGATGTTCCAAAAGCACGAAAATTTTTTTTTGTTTTGGGGGGGTTCTCCCCCGGTTGACCCAATTTTTAAGAACGGGCTGGGGCCCGGGGGAAATTTTTTTTTGAAGGCAGAAAACATCTCTGAATGGCGATTTACAGCAGACCCTTGAGGTTAACGCCTCCCCAAATTGGACCCCAGTTTGCCTTTTTCACCAAAAATCTGACTAATAGTTTTTTTTATATAACATGTTAAAATCTTTGTTGTTTTGATATTAATATGCAATTCTCGTGAGATGCCAATTTTGCTGCAGTGACTGTAAAACATAAGTGCCTTTTCAAAGATTGAAAAAATCTTTTTAGCCTGTTACTGGTTTCATTTTTTCAAAATTAAAAAAAAATCACAATTTTTATTTTATTTTTTATTAATTTTACATTTTGAAATAGGAAAAGGGATACTTATGTACTATCATAACCGTATTGGCAACATTGAAAAAACTGCATGAATTCTAAAAGATTAATGTTGACTGGAATGTAGAGCAAATAGTTGAAAAATACTATGTGAGAAATAATGAATAATTATAAAAATTAATCTCTTAAAGGAAAAAGAATAATTAATTTTTATTAAATTTTATTTTTATATTATTTTTTAAGAATTTAGTAAATTTCAGATTTGCATTTTAGTATTCGAGCTTGGCATATCATCGGATGGTTAGGCTTAGAATGGCAGCAAGCAAATATGAAACAAAGCACATGGTTGCCAATTAAGCACCAACAACTTGTACGAAATCGAGGTTACCACTTTGGTGAGTTATCTTGAAAGTTGGCTTGGCTGCGATAGTTTGTAAGTTCTATAAAGTGTTTTTAAACTAAGCATTTCTAATACTTTTAAACATTTAGGATAACTTAACTTTAAGGAATATAATAGTGTTTTCTCTGTAAGTTGTCTTTTTTCCCTTTGTGATTACCTAACAGGGAAGGTACATTTATACATATAAAAAGTACAATTACTTTAATTTTTTAAATTATATTTACTTACCCTCCTTTTTAAAAGATCTGATTTAGTGTGATATATCTTAAAGCAAGACAAAAGAATCCGTCATCACAGTCTGGGTAAAAATATCTAGTCTAAAAAATATTTTGTGCCAAAAAGATTTTTTTTAACAATTGAACATTCAGAATTGTATCAAATTGAAAGTCATAAATTACACTCCTGATATTGTAATATTAAGTAGAGTCATGCAAAGGCGAGATTTGGATTAAAGTTTTAATTTTTTATTTAAGGAATACTATATTTTATGTTGTTTATTTCTTAGTTTAATAAATATGTTTAAAAAATACATTTTTTATCAACAATTTTAATTTTTATTTATGCTGAAAGAAAAGTTAAATTGTATGCTTATTTTCATATTAATAAACATCTTTGAATTATGCATTATCAATATATTATGAAACTTTAAATCTTTTTTGATGTTATTCATTTAACTCTGCATGCTTTGCCAAAAGGACTTAATTGTTTCAAATATTTCCTATTGTGTGGCATCCTGAGTCATATTGGTAGATTTATTGGGACAAGCTTGGGGTTTCCAACCCTATCCCGATTTTTTAGCACCTGCATTGAATCAACCCACCCCGTTTTCTGTAATATTTGCTACTCTATTGAGCATTTCACCCCATATATATTGATCTTTTTGTCACATCAATTCAGTATATCAATGTTTGAAAGAGGAAAATCTTTCAAATGAATAATTGTTTCAAATATTTCCTATTGTGTGGCATCCTGAGTCATATTGGTAGATTTATTTGGCACACCACGGCTATAGGTTGCCGACCCCTGATCCAGATTTTTTAGCACATCTGCATTGAATACAACCCACCCTGTTTACTGTAATATTTGCTACTCTATTGAGCATTTCACCCCATATATATTGATCTTTTTTGTCACATCAATTCAGTATATCAATGTTTGAAAGCAGGGAAAATCTTTCAAATGAATTACTTCAAAAGATTGTTGCACATGTAAATTTTTCAAGTTTTTTCATAAAGAAAAAGGCGTGAACTATGCAGAGATTATTAATAAAAATTTATTTAAAAAAATCTAGTATGAAGTTATAGATCTTACATGCCAGAATATAGTATATGTATTATATATATATATTTTAGGGCCCGTACAGGAACTCGGATCTTTTAGAAGAAATTACAAGAAAATTTGTCATTCAACTGCAAGAGAGACACCAAAAAAGAAAATCAAGTGTTTAAAGAGTATACAAGATGATCACTTTCCAATTCTTTGCTGAAAACAAGTAAAAAAGTAGCGGTTATCAAGAAAAGAAAAGCTAAAGAATATCCCAAAACTTAAAACAAACTATACTGAAACCAAAAGTGATTTGTAAAAAAAGTTCCAAAGAATTATAAAATTGGAAAAAAAGTCAAAAAGAAGAAAAACCAATCAGCTTTGTAAAAATGACGCAAATTAATTATAGGCTTGGTAAATTGATTTCAATTTTCCTGTTAAAGCTGGACGTCAAAGTAAACTTTTTGATCGAAAGAGCCTTACAGATTTAACTAATAGTAAAAATAAAGTTCACCAAAGAAAATCAGTGCAATATAAATCAATTTGTAGCATTTCATTTATAGAAAAAGAAGATCTGAGTAATGGGTATGCATTAAGGAGTCGAATAAGTGATTTTGTACGTGTAACTCGTTCCAATTCTTCATTTTTGACTCCTACTGTTCATAAGCCACTTCAAAAGAAGCGTTGCTCTCAGAAACACTTAGGAAAAAGAAATCCTACTAGAATTTCTGTTAAACCAAAACAACAAAGTCTGGTGAATCAGGAAATGTCTTCATCTTCCGCTTCAACCAGTGGTTTAGGACGCAAAACTCGTTCCAGCTCTTCATTTTTGACTCTTGAAGCTCATGAACCACTTCAGAAGAAGTTCTGCTCTCAGAAACACATGGGAAGAAGAAAATCTACTAGAATTTCAGTTGAACCAAAACAGCAAAGTCTAGTGAATCAGGAAATATCTTTGTCTTCTACTTCAACAAGTGATTTTGGCCGCAAAACTCGTTTCAGCTCTTGTGCAGCAGAAAAGATTCAGCAAAAAAGCCACCAGCGTAAAAGCTCCAGGAATCTGTGTAAAGAAAAAGAAAACATTGAAAGACCATTGCGAAAACGTTCAAAGGAAATTCCTACTGATGACATTCTTACTACTCCAGCTTCAAGATCTTCCACATTAAGAAATCCAATGAAAAGTTCAACACCAAAATTAAATCTTAAGCTTTCCAAAAGAAAATTGGACAATTTGGATATTGAAACTAAAGTTGCAAGTGAAATAGTACCATGGGGTAAAATGGAAAAAAAGTTGAAAGGTATATATATATTATCTTTACCTTATAAGAAATTTTTAAATTTATTAACAAAAAATTCAATTTTTGGACTAAAATGGGGTTTTTTAATAGGAGGGAAAAATAAAGATTAGGGGAAATAGTTCTATAGCAAAGGGGATTTAACACTAAATATTATTAATAGGTATTGGGAAAAAAATTTTTTAAAAATAATTTATGGAAAAAAAAGTTTGCTTATCCTAGCACAGCTTTCTGATTTGGTGCCAAGTTAACAACTTTGCCAACTAATAGGGAATGGCTTTAAATATGGAATAACTATCTGGGTTTTTTTAAATAATTTTTTGGAAAATGGTCAATTTCCGTTCAACAGTTGACTCTGAAGGTTTGTTTGTAAGAGAGATTTTCCTAGAATTTCTTTAAGTATATATTTTTTCACTCTCTGCAAAAGATACTGAGTCGAAAATTGAGCATCTTCACTTGAGATGTCATTGAAATTTAAAAGTTTTAACATGAATTCCCTCTTCCATACTGAAATATCTTACAACATTTGGAACAAGCTTTACATCACTTCTGTTTGAACTATCTATTTGTTAATTATTACATGATTAATGTTTTCCAAAGAATGCAACACCATATCAAATATTAATGGCAAAAAAATGCGAATAATACTTGACCTGGTTATGATTCCAGCAGATGAACTTTTGGGGTCATATATTTTTCTAACAAGTTTAGATGTGCAATCCTATGTGTTTTGAAACTGAATTGGTGTTTAATAGTGTGATTTGAAAATGTAACTTTAGCAACACACTAAATCATTGTTATTGTTATTCCTATTCTTGTGCTTGCTGAAATAAAAGCATTAATAGCACTCCTATGTTTGGCTGTTTTTGCATGGTCTTAAATATTGTTGGAGTTATTTCACACTCAAAAGTAACATAAACATATTTTCCTTGTTGTGTTGCAAACTGACAGAGTAAAAAGTTGTTGCACGACTGGTAGCCATATCTTTGTCAAAATCGATGGCAGTTCTCGGTTCAAGTTTAAGCTGAAATATAAAGATGTAAGAGAATGATTAAAAAGGGAATGCCAAACATTTAGGTCTAAAATTTTTTTAAAAAAATTTCTGTCAGTCATAAAATTTGTAAAGACTGGGCATTTTTGCAACCCAGGATATTTACACACCAGACAGCACTAAAAAAACCTGAACAGTCCAGGCTAATTCTGGATATATAGGAAGCCTATATATAGGTATAAACTCAATGATGACCAAAATTGCAGAAACCTTCTAAAAAATCTTTTTTGGATCAAGATATTAACAGAATAACTTTTATGAAGGAAATTTTATTATGATGAGAGTTATAAAAATACTTTAGCAAAGTAAAGCATACATATGTAGCTCTATAGCAAATACATACCATACAGGAGATACAAACAATCAGGCAATGTCAGTTAATACTTTGTTAGGTAACCTTTTGCCTTAATTAAGGGCTTGCAACATCTTTCCATGGAGTGAACTAACATTTTATATTCATCAGCTCTTATAATGTAAAATCAAGGTTTAATTTTTGCTTCTATTAATTGGGTTTTTTATGGGTTGTTTCTTACTCATTTCTTTAGTGACCTCCATAGAATTTCTATCGGGTCAAGATCTTGGTTTGTTTCCTGCATATTCCTGTAGATGAATGTGGTTATCTTGAAACCACTTTTTACAGTAAGTAGCCATATGTCATAGTGCTGAACCCAATTGATGTATAAATTCTTGATTCTTTTGGAAACAATGATGTGTGGAAGGCTTCAGTTTGAGCTCAAGTATTTCCTATTTTGAGGCATTTATATTTCCATTTTTCACACATTCTGCCTACATCTTTTGATCTAATGCACCTCCATACCATGAAAGTAACTGGGTGTTTCACTGTAGGTATAATGCAATTAAGATGCATATCTTCACTAATTCTTCATCATACATATTTTAGGCTTTCACAACCAAACAGATAATCTCATCATTCCAAATAATACTATCCCTATTGTTCTGTTGTCTAATTAACATGAGCTTCAGCCCAGTTTAAAAATTTTTAATTGGACCATTTCTTGTATATTCCCAGATTAATTTCTTCTATCGTGTGAGCTTAGTCTTTGACTCTCCTATCATCTTTTGTTGTTGTAAATCTTTTTGGTACTTTGTGACTTCAGGGCAAGGAGATGCAGAAATGCAACAAAAAAATCTCCAAATGCCGGCAAAAATTTATTAATTGTGGTTAACTTAGCACACAATTTTATGAGTTTGAGTGCTTATGTCAAGTGCAGAAAGTCAACTTTAAAAACACACCTTATTTTGTGTTTGGGGTTTACTTTGGCAAGGAAAAAAAATGTAACCATTGCCCCCTCCCCCTCTATGAAATAAAGAAGGCACCATCTTTAATGTCTACCAGTTTTATTTTGTTGTGATTGAATCTCATTATATTTCTTCAAAAATTTTAAAATTCCACCTTTGGTGTAGTCTCTACCGATCTCTCTTTTAGTTTCTCTGTCATTGTGGCCTTGCTCACATAATATTATTTTTACATCACCTTTTGGATGACCAATAAACTTTTTGCACCATTTTTATAATTTTATTATGTTATTACAAGCTCACTAAACAAAAAACACTGGAAAACAATTTACTCGAAAAATCTTAATATCATTTGTTGCTCAAAAGAGAACATATAAGAGTTGAATTCAACTGTAATCTGATTGATTCATTATCAAAACAAGATATCTTAATTTACTTTCTAAAGACTCAAGCTTGCTGGCTATATTCAAATGAAGGAAGTTTACTTCATATCAAAATAAGCAAGTTGTTATTTTTTATTTTGTTTATTTGGCTGCATCTTTTGATAGAGCACAGATAATGAAACAAGCTTCATTGCATTGTATTTTTAATTAAATTGTCCTTTCAATGACATATCATTTTATGGCAATACTCCAAAAAATATTAGAGGTATGAGCCATCAAAAGTAGATTTTTCCAAAAGGTTTCCACAATTTTTGCCACTGCTGTATATATATATTGCTTAAATTATGTGATTGTTCATGATTAAATTACTCAAATCAAACTGACAAATTTAATATTTGTTGATAAATGACTGATACATGATTTTTTATAAATTATCTTTCATTACTTTTTGTTCACTTTCTCTATTTTTAAATTTATCACATTTTTCTTTAGTTTCCATTGTTAAAGAAAATAACTGTGAAAAATAATGGTACCTATGGAAACTTTAAAAAAAAAATTTCAAATTCAAATAAAATATATATTAATAGAAGTAATATTTTTGAAATTTAACTATAGATGTTCTCATTTACATTCTGCACATAAAACTACTTGGTAGGTTTTAAGGTAATTAATAATGATAATAAAAAATACCTTAGTACTGTAACTTTAGCTATTGTATTTTCTTTTGTTTGAAAAATCCTTTATATGTTTTGCCTAAAAATTGTGTATTTTTCTTTCAACTTTTGCTAGGCAGTAAACTTGACTTAGAGAATTCCACCAGAAGCTCTACATCCAGAAAAAGTGGAAGAAAAAGTTTTTCTCCAATCAAAGTTGTCCATGAACCAGTAATAAACACTCGTGTAAAGCTGGCTCATTGGATACCTTAACTGATGATTCACTGAAAAAAAACAGCAGAATGAAAAATATGTCTGATGATGAAAATTCACCCTTTTATAATAAAAGACAAAGGGGAGCTAATGATATGAAGTTAAAACCAGTGAAAGCCCATCAGGCTGATAAGTCAAACAGCAATAAAAAATCAAGCATGTCATGAAAAATATTAAATGTAAAAAAGATAGCCTAACTTTTAAATCTAATGCAAAACAAAACAGAATTGTGAGAAAGACTAAACTTGCACCTGTTAGATATGGCAGTACAAATAAAGATAAAACTTCCAGTAAAAAGCAAAGAGGAAACTCAGCTAAAAGTCTGAAAACCAAACAAATTGAAGTCAATTTTTCCAGAAAACAAAAAAATGAAGGAATTAATGCTTCATTTGAAAATATTCAAAACAAGGATTCCTTGTCAAATAGCTCTTACCCAAAACAAACTAGAACAAAAAGGAAAATTAGAAGGAATGAAAATTCATTATCTGCTCATAAAAAAAGAAGAGTAAAACCACTTGAAATCCCTAAAACAAAACCATTAGAAAATCTGATGCCTATTCATTCCACTCCTTATGCAAAAAATGTAGCATGTAGTAGTAAAAGCATGTTTTCTAAAATACCAAATCTTTCAACACCAAAGTGGCCTATTGATTCATTGACCACATTTGCTAATTCATCTGAAAATGGAATGACACCATATTTCAGTAGGAAGAAAATTCGTTCCTTGCCAGTTACTAATCGATTTGTAAAAAAAGTAGTAGTGAAAAAAAGAAAAGCACATAGTTATTCCAAGGAAAAATCTACACCTGACGGTTAGTAAGTTTTAAAAAATATTATCACTTTGCTTATAGTTTAAAACTATTATTTTACTCCTTAACTCTGTGTGCTGATTAAAAGTTATGTGATTCGCTCTGAAGGACATGCATTCATTCAGTAAGCCAGACTGATATATACTTTGGCAGCACATAAATGGTTAAATTTCCTTCAAAAGTATATTATGTGTATACTAATATCCTGTAAAATTTTAAATGAAAGTGTATTGTAGATATATAGCCAGTTAAGTGATTGTATATATATATTCACAACATATACTTAAAATAGCTTTCTAGGACAGAATAACTGAAGATGGGAAGGGGGGCTAATATTCTAATTTCAAAGAGATTTTTTTTGTTGCAAAAATTTTTCTTTTTATTTGAGCATGTTGTAACATTATCCTTAAAAAATTATTTTTGATGTGTCTCAAACATTTTAAATGAATCAGAATAATTTGTTTTTCTCAAAGTAAAGTAATACTTATTTGAAAGGAGTGTTAATTTAAAAATTGCAATATATATTCAGAATATACTAAAAAGAAAAATGTCCCTTTTATATATATTTCTCGTATCAAGGTCCCACGGTCTCCGGTTCCCGTCAAAGTCCCACGGTCGACTCCCGTCCAACTGGGACCGCCGCCTCTCGGTCCAATCTTCCCATATATATATATATATATGTTTTAAAAATTAAATTTAAAGCAAATATATACCCACATACATTACCACCTGATATAAAAGGTTTCAAAGTGATAGATTGGATTTCCGTTCAAAAATTTTTTTTTAAGTTATTCCATTTTTGAAAGTATTAAGTTTTAAAAATTTTTTAAAGAATCTCTTATATAATTTGTAAAGATTCAATTAAAAGGATCTGTATTTTGATTAATTTTATGTTATAAAGTTTAATGGTGTCTTTAGAGTTGATATAACTATATTTTAATATAATGAGGTTTATTTTTACAGCTTTAAAAACAAAACTTCCATCAAAAGGAACACTGAAACATCAAAGAATGATGATTAACATTCTTAATGAAAAGAATGTTGGTTATGAAGATGATATTTTTGAATCAAACAAATTTGGCCCTTTGAAGACATTTCATGTAAGTAATTTTTTTTATAGCTTATTACAGATGAATTTTGCTTCACATATAGGTTGCCAACTTATGGCACACATGCCACCCCAAAGGTTATTTTAGTGACCATGTTCATAGAAAAATGTAAAACCATCAAAAAAAAATTTTTTTTTAGGTTTATTATTTATAAAATTCATTTATGGTTTTATGTTTTTTGTGTTTACTGTTTGTTACAACTATCTTAATTATTTATTCAAAAATATTGCACTTATTTTTTTCATAAATAAATTTTCTAATACAATTGAGAAAACCATATCAACTTTTAAAATATGTGCATTAGCTTTTATAATATCATGCATAAAATTCAGAATTTTATAAGTTTCTAAGAAACTAAATATATATATCCTCATAATTCATAAATTTTTTATTCCTTGTTACTTTTTCTAGCTTTTCATAATATTTGTACATATTTATTTATGAATTAACTTTTGGAAGTAACGAGTAATTTCTTTGAAAATTCCTCTTCTTTTCATATTTTTTTGGATTGATTTAGTTTTGTTTTATATTTACTATAGAACATGGACATTCAAAGTCCCTTATATGCAAGGGATATTCTTAAAGTAAGTTTTGCCACTTTTTTTTAAAGAGAAGATGATACATCAGGTGAAACAAGCCATAACCACAAGAAACTTCATTCATTGATGGTTCAGTGATGGCAGGAGCATCAAATTGAAAGGAATGATGCATGCACAGAGTGTTGAAGAAGAGAGCATTGTAGGCGGTATTGCCTGGTCATGCCTAAAATGATTTGAGTACATATCACTCACTATAAGAGTTCAAAGCCTAGTGTTCTGTATATACCCTCTGTTGCTGTACATGTGACGACAACATGATTGCCAGTCGAAGTGTGTTCTATTATCTGGTAAAAAATGAGACATGGGACTAGTATAGCTGTCATCTTTGAACGTATACAGATTATGTATGGTGAAGAGGTCATGTCTCATCAAATACTTGGTTGCTGGTATTGCATGTTCAGTAAAGAAAAGCAGGGTATGGAGGATAAAGGTTGAAGTGGGTTATCTTCATATCCATGAATGAAAACGTTGCAACTGTATAAGTGGTTGCCAGTGTGGTTTCTTCAATCTCATTGCACGCTACAACTAAAGTCTCTATGTCGATGGTGACTAAAAAATAGTGCAAAGTGTATAGTTTTTGATGCCATGGTGCATTTTTCTTATCAGTTTCGTTTTTGTGTGAAAAAATGACAAAACTTACTTCAGAAATGTCTCTTGTGTGTATATATAAAATGGTTTTATTGATCCAGATTATGTTAACATTTTATAATTAATTATAAAATCAAAAGGTAAGATATATTCTGAACTTGGAGTCAACTTTAATTGTTCTAATGAAAAGTGAAATATTTTAATGATTTTTTCAGTTGAGTTAAAAAAGTCTTAACAGGAGAAGGGCATCATGCACTCATTTTGCAATTGAATTAAATGTAAAATGTGAATGGTGTATTGGTTGCTGACTACTGGTCTGATATATGTATATATCAATCTATCAAATAGATTGATGCTCTTTGATGTATTTTTTCAAATCATGAGATTTATGCCTTTATTATTAATATTAACGTTAAAAGTGAAGAGTGATGAAACATTTTAAAAATGTAATTTTTCCTATTAAAATTTAAATATAGTTTAACTGTTTTTTATTTATTTTTTATTTTACAATACATCCATAAACTGGCATAAACTAATATAAAAGTAATATTGAGAAGTTTTTCTGTAAGTGAAATTTGTTTATTATGTTTATATTATGGCAACTTATTACTCACAGGTGTTAAGTAAATAATATTTATAAACAAAACACTTTTTTTTTATTGTCCAAATGATTTTAGTGTTATTTTTTTTAATTATATAACCTTCCCCCCTGAAATGTTTTCTTTGAATATCTTATATTTCTTGAGCACATAAAAAATAAGAGCTGAATTAAGAGTGTTAAAAGTTGACAAAAATGTATATAATAAGAATGAGATAAGACATTTTAAGAGAATCTTAAGTCTTTCAAAAAATGTACATAATGGGTATTTAGAAACTCACTTGTACAATACAGATTAATGCGTTTTTTTGCTAACAAATTTCTATAGAATACATGCCGTAAAATGAAAAATATGTTGATTTATAGAACAAATATGTATTACGATACGGTATGAATTAACAAAGAAAAATGAATTTAATTTTTAAGGTTTCATTATAAAGTTCTTTAATATTTCATTTTTGCTCTACTGTATTAAATTCATTTTATATAATTTCTTGAAATTCTGTGAAATCGAAACTACACACATAAAATGTTAATATAATTAAATTTTGCCATACAGTTGTTTCTTTTTTTGTTATTATATGTTTTGTTTAAATTATTGTGTTAAGCTTTTAAAAACGTTTCCTTTATTATGTATTTTTTTACTATTTTCATTCAAAAATTTTACAGTTAGGTGATGAATCAGACAATTCTTCAGTAAATATTGCTACTCCCAAGTTTGATTTTATTTTGACTCCAGCATTACCGAAAAAAACTCCTCGATTCAAAGACTGTATTAGTCCTTCAGAATTTATGTTAGCCAGGTATTTATTTGGATCAGACTTTATGATGTATCATTAAAAATTTTTTCTCCTATGAAAATATCTTTTTTTAGATGTAAGAAGAAATGCCATTAATATTTGAAATATTATTGTTTATTGTTTCAGAAATTTAAAGAAACTGCGTTGCTATTTTAGCTTTTAGATTGGACTGATTTCAGATTAAGGATTGTTAGTGTCTTCTGATAAAAAAATTTGCAAATTATTAGTTTTTTTAAACAATAGGATTTATGATTTAAAATTTTCTCATTACAAATAAACAATTTTATTCTATAAAAAGCCAATTTTTACTTATAAAATACTTAAAAATTAAAATAGATGAAATAAAATCTGTCTATGTATAATATTCATCAAATGGAGGAAAGGAAACTGCAGTTAGTATTTTTAAAGGCTTTCAACTAAAGTAGAAAATGAAATTTCTCATGATAATAAATACTTTCTAAAGGAATTTTTGTTTGAATTTGAGAATGGCATTCGAGTTCAGCAGAAAATAAAATTTCACTAGTAAATCATGATAATAAAGTAAATACTTTCTAAAGGAATTTTTATTTAAGTTTAGCATATGTCGAATTGTTGAGTCTTACAAAGGATCTATCTTCAAAAATAATTGTATCTGTATGAAGACTTGTTTATGATACTTTGTAAATTTATTTATTTCCTATTACTTGTATGCAATAGAAATTGTTCAATATCTTGTCCATAATTTTTATTGAAATGTTCTTAAAAAAAAAGAAAACAATTTTTGTTTTTAGTTGCAACTGTAATTTTTTTTTAACCAAAATATTAGTCAGTAAAAGGAAAACAGCTACATTTTTATTCATTGCTTTAAAATGCTTAAGGCTAGGATTAAGATAAAGTAAAACAATTTATAGTAAAATAATAAATTGATTGTAATTTAAATACTTTACAAGTACTTTTTATATTTTCAATGTAGGCCTGGCACTATGTGTTTGTATAACTAATTGTATTTTGTGCTGGGTCTAAGAAAAGATAAGATGCTGAGAAATGAGGTTAGAATTATGATATAAAATATCTTTCTCAGTTCTAATTTTTTACAGCATTGTATATATATCTATAATGACTTAAAATTATCTATTTTATATTTATATTTACTTTTCTAGAAACAGTATAAAATTATTAATTACTAGTTCTAGAATTTATTGTAGAAATTATATTTCTTTTAACCATGTTCTCTTACCCCTACAATGAATATTAAAGTATTAGATTTAAATTGATGTAACTCATTTGTTAGAATAAACATTAACAATATTTTGTGTAAAATAATGTTTTAATATTGAAATTTTTAGGAAAAATGCTGAAGAATATATATATAGACGCAACAAGAAAAAGAAAACTGTAGATAAGGTAAGAAATATTTCCTCTTAAAATCCCAGTTAAATTTTATTATATATATAGCTTGTGATTAAAATTATACTTTTATTTGTTATAATTTTTTGTAATTCCTTTTAAAATGATTTTCCATTAAAAGAACTGTCTCATTATCTATCAAAATAAGAAGTTTTTAGCTCTAATATATGAAAAGGCACAGGAGAGATTGCAATTATATAAAAATATGTTTTGTCTTGCTGTAATGGAAATGATTAATAATGTGATTTCTTTAAAATTTTGAGATATTCATGTGTAGTTATATTTTCCTGATATACTTAAATTTCAATTAAAAATACAAACTTAATGTATTTTAACAGGAAAAGAGTTTTAAAATAAAAATGTGAAAGAATGGAATGTATAATAATATTTAAAATATTATATATAACTTTGAAATAACTGGTATTGTTCAAATTAAATGGAGAAATTTTACCAGCTTTGAATATTTTAGTAAAAAATAAAAACATTAACAATAATTATTTGCTTATTACAATTAAAATAAACAAATGGTATGGCATATTACGTACAACAAAATAGCTTTGATTAAATCTTAATTTCATCTAAAAGTTTATATTACAAGAACAATGAAATTTTACCCAATTTTTATTTTACATATGAATTAAAAACACTTATAAATTATTTGTTCTTTTGTAGTGCTTAATTTTCCTTTTGGAGATGAAAAAAATATAAAATTATAGTTGCTTATTCATTTGAAAATTGTAAAATAAATATTGTCATTCACCATGATTTTAGAGTAGAACTGCTTCTAACAACATTCAAAATATTTTTTCCTTCTAAAATAATCTCATGTTAAGCTCTTAAGAGTCATAATAGAAGGGGGGGAATAAATGCAATCGTAAATTCTTTTTTTAATTGTATTCACTCACTCATATAATCAAATCAAAACCATAGTTAAAACACATGTTATAAGTACTTGCAAGGAATAGCATGATTGAAGATAGTAAAAATGTTAAAATTATGAGTAATAAATAATTAAATTTTTATTTGTAAAGTAATTTTCCTATGATACACACAAAAAAGCTAGCTTGTTTTAAACTGATTCTTATTGGGTAATAAGCAGTACTGCATGCTTACAAATTTTTGAAAATGACAAAGTGTAATATTGTGATCAACATTTCAAGCAAATTTTAAAATACGAAGGAAATTTCACAACAAAAATATACAGGATAAAAAAATTTTCCCCGAGAAAAATTCATTTTTGTATTGTCTTGATGTATAAAAAATTATACTTACAGGTAAATTGAAAGGTATGTATAGTTATGTACAAGAGAGTAATGTCTACAATAAAGATAGATGTTTTATTAAAAAGTAGAATAAAATAACTCAACTTTTAAATTTTTTAAAAAAGTGTTAATGACCAAGTTAAATTTGACATTGACTAAAACAAATGATAACCATTGAGTACATGAATGATTAGAAATTTTGTAGATAGAATTTATCTACAAGCAGTACCCAAATTTATTAAATGATACAACCCATACTTATTAAGCTTTTCCTGTTATATACTGTTATATATAAGAAATTCCATTTCCCCCTTGCATTATGTACTATAATTGAGACTAAACATTCTAAAGGTAACCCAAGTCTTTTAAATTAATTCATGATGAGTTGGCTAATATTTTTTTCAGTGGAATTCCCAATCAAGTTTGAAATTACAAGAAGGGCACTTTAAGACATTTTGCAAGATAAAATTAAGTGAACACAATGAAATATAATTTGTAGCTCATTTCACTAATGGTATTAGATACTCTGTAAAAGATCATTGTTTCTTGCATTTCATCAAATACTCTCTGGCTCATTAATTACAACAGATATTTTAGTTCTTACTTATCTGTACTGCTTGTCAATGCCGGACTTTGGAAGTATTTTTCGAAAAGATTACCAACATGATCAATTGCAGTCAAAGGTACAATACTTCAGCCCTGATTGTAATAAATTGAAATCATCCTTGATAAAGTGATGCAATTTTAGCAACTACTACTATATTCCTCATTTGTGGCATGCATTGGAGTTTTTGCATTTTTAAAAATACATATTTTCTTTTGGCATGTGTTAATACAATCTAATTCTCTTTCATAACATTCTTTATATGTTTGAAAGTATATTTTACTTTTGTTAGACATCATGGTAAACAGAACAATTGACAAATATGAATCATAAGAATTACAAACAAGCCCAGAGCATACAGTGAATTGAGTTTTATAAAGTTTCTGCTGAGGAAGAAAAAAGTAATGTTTTGCTTAATGAAACCACTCCTATGAATTGGTTAGGAGCCAATAGCTAACAAAATATAATGTGCAGAACAAACATTATGAGTGACTTGCTTTGTGTTCTGCTGGAGAAATATTGTAAGCAGACATTAGAAATCTTGCGAAAAGTGCAAAAATGAATGATTTAGGCATGAAAGTTTTCTAATATGACACTACCACTGAGCAACTGGGATAAAGTCATCCATCCGTATAGTTGTTAGTGATGCTGATAACTGTGTTGTTGGGCCTGGGTTCGAATCCTGGAGAAGACATGAATGTTTGTAAATGTATAGTGCCTTGCAGCATGGGGGACTAAATAGCTGTCAAGCAGCAAGTCTTCTCGTGAGGTTGGTGGAAGGCCCCTGGATATTCTCCCTCTAAATTAGGGTGGGACCAAGCTAAATTGTACTGTCACCTGTATGTTGCTCAAGGCTACAGCCAACGACTGGTGTACACCTAGAAGTCCATTCTGTCTCGGGATCCTTTCAACTTTTGTTGTATGATATTAGGCTCAACAGATAATTTTAATTTGCTTCACGAAATATTAAAAAAATTCAAAGTGCCAACCCCATTAAAAATATATCTTATTTTTTAATGGCTATTTTATGTGTCATTATGAAAAATGAAATTCTGCAATTAGTTTCAATGTGAAAGTCGCTTATCCTAAAATTTTTTCAATGAAAATAGTTAAGTACTTGATAAATCTAAATTAATTCTTGTGTAGTGACAAACTATATACAGGATTCACATAATAATTTTCTAAGATGCAGTTTTCTTTAAAATATAGACATACTAACTGAAATGTATTGGAATTTTTTTGAAGCTGTTCTCAAATTTTTACTTATTGGATAGAACTGCTTGGGCCAGAAATAAAAACGAAAGGACTTTTCTTCTAGATTAAAAAATTATTCAGGTTTTATGTATAAGGAAGTGAATTTGTTTTTCACACATTAATTATAAAACTCTATTTCACTTTTGACTATATAAAAGTCTTTTCTTTAACTAATTGTTTTGACATTGAACAAGTTAAATTTTAATTTAAGTGGCATTTTCTGAAATATCTTTATGAATAATTCATTATAGAGAACAAAATCAGTTTTGTACTGTAGTGATTTAATATTTATTTATAAAGCTTGTTAAGTTCTAATAATTTTTCAGGCTGCTATTTCTGCAATTAAAAAAAATCGTTCGAAAAGGAACTCATACCAAGATGTTCCGGAAAAGAAGAAATTGGATTTTGAAGAAGCAATGAACAAACTAATTGCAGTTAAAAAGAATTTAGAGCAAGATGATGGAGATGAAGAAGACAGTTATTTTAGTGATGTATCAGAATGATTTTGTAAACATTTTTATTTTGTTTGTATAGCATTTTTTAAGTAGAAAAGTTATCATTTGTATTAAACAGTCATTTGTATTAAAAAGCTTTTCCTTTAGTACTATATTTTATAGTATATATATTCAGAATGTAAATAGAGCATTTTTTATAATCAAGTATTTTTTTACAAGAGTAGAAATTGTCAAATTTCCTGTCAATTTTTTTTTAATAATTCATGAAGATATGGTATTTCATGAAATAAAACTTTTGGTTTGGGAATATTACAAAAGAGTACAAAACATAAAAATGTTCATTGTATATGGTTAATGTATGTTATCCAATCCCTCTAAATCATATTGATCTGGAATATTTAATGAGTACATTATGTAAAATTCATAAATTAGCAGTGTGATTTTAATATTTGTTATAATTGTTTGGTATAAATATTAAATTTGTAAAAAAGTTGCGATTTTTCCTTTTTTAGAACAATCTTATTGTATGTTGTCATTTAGAATGAAAATATAATAAATTAACACATAGAATTTGAGTTTTTAGCATTAAAAATTAATACACATCCTCTTACACACTCACAGATCAAAGCAATATTTGTTGGTGGGCTAAACATGTATAATAAATTTTATAAGAAGCTTCTTTTTGTGATTGCAGTTAACAAATGATCATAGTACAAGTCACTTCACTTGATTATGGTTAAGAATTGAGGTCCCTCATGCTGTTTATAGATGTATAACATTAAGAAATAATCATTTATTTATAGAATTTTGTATATTGATTAGATCATAACCAGTTTCTTTAAATAATCAAGATTATTACATTTCCAAAATAAAATTAATTTATTGGTAAAATTTGGTTACTTCTCAGGTACAATATCATTAAGCCATTTCAGATATGGTTCATTTCCATGTTGGATCTGTAAGAAAGATGCAATCGTATAAAAAATAGGAACTAACAATTTTGTGGAGAAATTTAGTTTATGTAACAAAAACAATTTATAGATTAAATGTTGGAATTAAAATAGTTCAATTGGTATATCCAAATAATCATACTTGTTCCTAGAAGTGAAAAAGGCATGTCCAATATAGTTTTCTCGTCAATAGTTAGTGTTGGCTGTATATTTTTACCATGAAGATCAGAAGTATATGAATATTAATATAGTCTTTAAAAATTAATTTATTTCTGTTATGAATTTAAATTTATTCAGGAGTACCAATATGAAAAACAAGACTTCATTTAACCCATTTTATCCCACTGTCCTATTTAGAGGACAGCTGAAAAATATCGCGTGGAAATCATTATTCGTATGTTGCGAATATGTAGGGATATGTATTAGTTTCTTCTAGCGTGAGTTAAGTGTCTCACTCTCCCCCCTTCCTCTGGAAATTTTGCTTATTCATCACATTTTAGGGCGCCGTTTGTCTCATCTCTTTGAGATTGCAGAATTTTTCTGTGTACTTTGGACACTTGTGGCTGGGTATTTTTTATGCGATAGTACTCTTTCGTAATGATCTCGGTGGTCAATTAGAACAATATTGTTCTTAGGTAAGTTTTAGCAAATTATTTTTTAACTGTCCTCTAATTAGGACAGTGGGACGATTCACTTGCTATTGACGCACTCCTCTCTCTATAATGAAGAGTCAAAAAATAATAATTTTGCTCTTAGTGTTTCACTGCTGCTTAGTTATGTCAGTACAAAGGTTTCTAAAGTTAGAGGAAGCATTAGATTCAGATAAGAGCGATGTTGAAAGTGCTGTTACCACCAGATGCCAGTGAACTAACTGACGAAGATGAAGGTGACGAGAATGAAGTAAATACTGGCAAGATTATTGTAGCGATGTTCCTGGGTGTTTGGATGTAAGAACTGGAGATAGTTTCCAGCCTGAAGCATCCACAAGCTCTGGTTGTTCAACTACGAAGAGCAGAAGAAAAAATAAAAGACACCAGTCATTTTGGATAAAAAATAAATCACCGCATTATACAAAATGGGAAACACAGGCTGAATCAACTGCAAGTAACTTGCTCAAACAGATGGAAACTGCATTGAAAGATAAAACTCCCACAGAGCTTTTTGAACAGTTTTATTCCAGTGAAGTTTACGATTTCATTGTAAAAGAAACTATGCGATATGCAGCAGATGTAAAAAACGAACACGATTCTTTGACCACTGCTGACGAAATATATATATATGTGTTTTATAGGAATTTTACTTCTAACTTATCATTCAAATACCTGTGAATGTGATTATTGGTCAGATGCTGAAGACCTTGGCATTGCCCTTGTGAAAAATGCCATGTCATGAAACCGCTTCCAAAAGTTGAAATCTTATTTGCACTATGTGGACAATGGAACTGTAAGTCAGCATCCCCAGGGTGGATCCTTCAAAGTAAAGCCTTTGTTTGCCATACTGAATAAAATTTTATGAAATTTGGACACTTCTCTGCAAATATAAGCATTGATGAAATGATCATGTATTATGGTAGAAATAGACTGAAACAGTTTATCCGAGGTAAGCCAATACATTTTGGTCATAAACTTTGGGCTCTCTGTGGAAGCGAGGGATATTGTTACAATTTTTCTCTATTGCGGTAAAGAATCTGATGCAAAAAATGATACTTCTCATGGTACTTGTGTTGTGATGAAATGAACTGTCTCTGTTGCTACAAATTTCTGCACTTTAGAACCATTCTTTGATGTGAAGAGGCGAATAAGAGGACACAAAGATAAAATTAAGTGAAAATGCCAAATTTGATAAATTCTTACAACAAACATATGGGTGGTGTGGATCACCATGACAGGTTGGCTGGACTTTATTCCATTAAAATTCATGGAAAAAGTGGTACCTGCCACTTTTTATATGTTCACTGGATATGGCTATGGTAAACGCCATCACAAAACTCTGAACAAAGATGAAGCGCTAAACTTGAAGGAGTTCCGAAGAGCTGTAACAACAGTCTATCTAAAAACTGTAATAAGAATGAGAGGTAGACTTAGAATCTCGACTGTACCTTCTTATGCAAAAGAAGACGTCCGTAAAGATTGTATTGGTCATTTTTTACTAAAGCAAGAAAAACAACGTCGTTGTCAAAGAGAGGGCTGCAAAGGAAAACCAAAAACATACTGTGGCAAATGTTACAAAACGCTTTGTCAGGCTTGTTTTAGACCTTTTCATCAAAATTAGAGTAAATTTTAACTGAGAAGTGAAATATCTTCTAAACAAGAAAGTATTATTCAAATAAAATAAAATTTTGTCCTCTGAAATAGCTTTTCATCATTGAAGAGGCACTAAAGCAGACAAGTCCAGCAGACAGGACACTGAAGTCACACTAAAACAGACAAGTGCAAATTTTATCCCAGTGTTCTATTTAGAGGACAAGTCAGATTTCTTATATAAAATATATAAATTTTTCAAATTGTTATATTCAGTTTGTTTAGGTTTAACTAACTATAGAAAATATAACTCTTCTCAAATTTGAACAAAATAAATAAATTGGGATAAAATGGGTTAAAATTTAATTCCCAGCAAAATGTTCCCAAATATTTTTTAAAAAGTCATGCAATCATTTGGTACTTTATAAGCACAAAAAATCCTAATGTTGTATTTACATTTCCTTAAAATCTATTTAAAACATTGAATTTTATATTTAAAGTTCGAAATCCATTTGATGTTACAATATAGGCAACAAAATATAGAGAATATTTTATTCATATAAAGAATTGATTCAAACAGCAGCAAATAATGTACTACAAAAATCAATGATATATTGGGATATCCTTTTATTTAAAATATAACCTTAGTTCAGTTTTTTAACGTTATTTGAAAGCAGTCTTGTGCAATAAGATTTTCTTAAGATTATTTCTATTAGTCCCACAAAGAAATGTTTCACATAATTCTAAAAAATATTTTTAACATAAAATGAGCATATTTTTATTGATCTGTTATTGTTTCTCAAACTAAATTTTAATATGAAGCCCATTTCCCCCTCCTTAATTTAAAACATTTTCCGTTCCTTAAAAGCAAACATTTTCTGAACTGGCGTGCTCCAAAAATGTTTGGATCAGTTTTATTAATAGATAGTATGAAGTATCCAAGAATATGGATACATCTTATCAAATTTTAAATATAACATTCCGGTTTCATAAAACAAAATGAAATATGTGATTTTAAATATGTACTCTGAAATTTTATTTGGAGCCAATATGATCCCTAAGAATGACACCAGCTGTATTAAAACTGATATATTATTGGGCATTTAAGTTAATTGTTAATGAGATCCAAATAGTTACAGAATTGACATAAAATTTCAATATATAATGTCAGAAAATTTAATATTAAATTTTTAAAGAAAATGAATTACATAAAATAATTAAATACAGAAAAATTCTAGAAACTGCTTAACTCAGGGGCAGGCAATCGCTTTTGACTCGCTAGATTGTGGAAATGGATACCCGAGGGCCGCTATTTTTTAATATGATTGCTTTCATTAGTTAACTTTGCATCTCGGGAAAGGTAAATTTTACCATAAAAATCAATAAGTATAATAAAATAATGGCAATTTTATTCAATTTATTTATTGTGCTACTAATTTCATATAATTATACCTGCAAGCACATTTAATTTTAGAATAAGTTTAATAAGGCAAATGTACCGTATCATATTTTCCTACAATTTTTTTGCAATCAGAAGTGAGATTGTTTGCTGAAATTCTCATCACAGCCTGCAAGTTGTTAATCTTAATGCAAGAAAAACTTTTCTCTTAAATATATATCAACCCAAATATAGAGAACATTTTGACAGAAAATTTCTTCATACATGGATATTTCAGCAGACAAAGACTTGTAAAAAACAATGTCTTAGCATTAAACATTTTCTCCACACTGATTGGACAGCAAATCAATAAATTCAAGCTGCAGCTCCTCAGGTGCTATATCATTATCAGCAGTAATGGGATTACAATTTAAATCGAGTTTAGGCTCAAGTTTCTTAAAATCCTGAAATCTTGTGACCTCATACTCCAAATTCTGCAGAAACACTTTCAGATACTTTCCATTTTCCTAATAAAAAGAAATGACAATTACCTTCACCTGCTGTCCTTGCCATTAGACCAAGGTGGATTTTCTGTTTTTGGGGCTGCTAATTGCCTATCCCTAGCCTAACTGATATAATACTAATACAACAAGAATTACTGAATTGGAACATAAAAAAGTTTTATTTGAATAATTGTGATTATAAGTATTGTGCAATTTTCAAAAACACAAGGAGACAAAATATATAAAAAAATTTATAATAAACATACACACTTAAAGACTAAAAAAATGTAAATTTCAGTTTAACAAAGCCCAATGCTTAATAAAATGAAAAACCATTCACTTTTAGAAATTAGTAAATTATTCATTGCTATTTCTTGATACATATTTTGTGGCTGTCTTTCTAGAGATATTCGTTTAAAGTTTCTACATTTTGTCAAAAAATGGAAGTGTTTAAAATTAAATTCCTAAATTTTCAAGGATGGGTTCTGTTTCATAACTTTTAGAAATTTTAATGAGAAAATTTATGTTGTGAGTTTCTAAAGCTATCTGATGCTTTGACAAAATTTTATATTTTTCAAAATATACTTACTGGTGTAGATATAACTTCACACACTTGATACGGATGATTTTCCCTGTTAAAAAATGTTTAAATGCAGATCAATTTTAATTTGCAAATAAAATATTTTTAGATTCAAGTAAGCAATAATTTCTTTTTCTATAAATTTTAACAGCTCTACATTATACTTCAAATTTATATAAAATATTTATATTTTAGGCTTAGTTAATTTAACAGTGTCTGTGTATAATTTTTGGAAGACAAAGATAATGTTTTAAAATTAATATAACATTTCAACATTATTTTTTTATAAAAAATTTGCATGTAAAGTCGAAAGTATGAGAACAAATTTGTTTAGTAAGAAATATTTGCAATAATTTTGCAGAATAATGCAATATATTATCTGCAAAGTAAAATAATCACATTAATTTTTGTTATTTGTATATTTAATGCTGATAAATTGAGTTTTCATTAATTATTTTATACACAACAATATTAGACTAGGTGATTTCACAGTATATGGGAAGCAGAACTTTAAAGAATATGTTTGCTACCTAGTTTTTTGGGGAAAAGAAACTATTTTTCATTATTAAAATGAAATCTTTTATGTTATTTTATTTATTATGTATGCTTTTTTGTTCTGTATTTATTCTAAGCACTAGTATATGCCATTATATAATAAGTTATATTTTTTGATAAATTTCACAAGAGAGAGAGATATGAAATATTTAGCCATATTCAATGAATAATGTTAATTTTTCTTTCCAATACTTGCTAACACATGCTTGGTAAAAGTATTGTTTTACAAAACTTTTAAAAATTGTAAGGGGGAAAAAATGCTTTATTTGTATAAATTTAATAGTTTTTTGGTAATTGAAAACATTGTTTCAAAAACATAAGAAAAAGGCATTTTTTAAAATATTTTCTTCAGAAATACATCATTACTGTATTTTTAAGGAAACAAAGTTTTATGAATTCAGGAGGAAGGAAAGGAAACAGCAAGAGATAATTGAATTAAATTCTTCTTCTCTGATACAGTTATTGATTGTATATTTGATATCTGCCAACTTCAATGCTTTGTATGCAAATTTATGCTTTTAAGCGTTTCATTACAATTTTATGCCCAGATTGTACATTTGTTTGCATTTTAAAAAATTTCCGTCATTCACCAACTATATTCTTTACTATGCCTACAACTCTTATTTATCGTTTTTTACTCAAAATGATCAAAAAATAGTGGGACTTGTATCCAATACATTTTTAAAAAATTCATGAAGTTTGTGTTTTTTCCTGCATCTTGCTAACCATTTTTTCCTAGTTTATTCATAAGTATGGTTTTATTGAGTGAAGTAATTTTTTTCCTTGCTCTGTAGCAACTTTTTGGAACTCAATTCATTTTGTGCTTCGCACATATTTGTATTTCTTGTGCTTCATACTGCCAAACAATTTGTTTTCATTGATTGTTACCACAATGTATAACAAAGGTGAAATAGTATACTTTCAAACCTATCAAGAATGTTATTAAAAGTAATTCATTTGTAATAAAACACCCCAAAAGGAAGGAGATATGTATTTTGTGATGTATGTCCTATTGATATATGCATGTTGCATTGATGAATATATTTTCTGTAATGTGAAAACTCCAAAGCACATCACAAATGATAAACCAAGTAGCAGTCGCTCAAAATTGGATAATTTGTTTTCAATGACAATATCCAGTCAAATGTAATCAAAGCTGAAGAACTATTTACATCCTCTCCCGTAGAACATAACGTTCCTTCTGATTAGCCAATCACATAGGTCCTCTTCCAGAAAATGCTTTCAGGGTCTTACATTTCAAAGCAGAAAGGGATATGCAAGGGTTAAAACATCTGCTAAAACTAGTGAACCAACTTCTTGTTAGAAAGAGTATACGATTAAATGCATAAAACAAGGTCCTTTTGTCATAACATTTGATGGCAACTATGATACATGATACAAGCTAGAAATTATTTCTTACTGTGATCACTTAGATGCTTTAAAATGTTTAACTGAATGGGACCTTTTTTCAATTCCAAATTTTATTGGAGATAATTATAGAGAAAATATCAGCCAACCCACTATGGATGTAATTTAAAAAATGTGGGTTATATTTTGAGCAAATTTAGGCTAATTTATAAGATGCTGCTGCAGTAATAAAAGAGATATAATATTGTTACCTATTTAAAAAAAATTAATATAAGTATGGGTTGCTCAAGTCATTTAACAAGTTTTGCATCGAAAAAGATATTATCCCTTAACCTTTACAACTTGATGAGATGCTGATAGATATATTCTACAAAAGAAAGGGACAAAGGAAAGCAGATACTACAAAGTTTTCAGTTTTTACAATAAAAAAGCCCATTTAATAATATAAACAAAACTTTGTACATGCATAAAATGAGGCAAATGCATCTAGAATTATTAAAGGGTCTATTTTGCGTATTTTTAAAGCCATCTTCAGTGAAAAGAACTAACTAAAGTAAATTGGAAAGAGATGAATGATGTATATAGCTATACAAAGCTAATGAAATAGTACAGCATTTAAATAGAATTAATTATTTTTTTATAGTATCCTTAATTTTTATACTATTTCATGTTATTATATAATAAAGCACATTCCCTAATAACTGGAGAAGTTTTTGAAAAAAATTGATGAATAATGGACCTAACTGTTAAAATTATCAGTATTAAATATTTTGTTGAATAATTTCCTTAAATGCTTACAGTAATTAATTAAAATAAAGTGTAAATGATTCTGTAACTTTTTTTTTGGTAGTAATATCTTTTTAAATTTAACTGCAATAAGTTTTTATAGATAGAATTTAAAAGATGATTAATTTCAAAATATTTTTTAAAAAATCATCATTATTCTATTTATTACTGTCTTATATGTTATTATATACATGCTCTTTAAATTTTCCTTGTGAGTTTATAAATCAAGTCAATACAAAAAAAAAAAAAAAGTTTTCTATGAATAATTTTCTTATCAAAATATCTTTTGTGAAATTTTCTTAGCATTATTTCTCAATATTTGCATATCATGCATTGTTTTATACTTGGATCTTGAGTTGGAAGTTATGGTAAATTATATTTAATTCAAAACGCTATCATAAATTAATATTTTATTTTAATTTTGACTGATTAACATTATCATTAAAAAAATCAAAATTTCTTTTATACTTAATGAGATTAGGTCAATTTTATTGAGATGGTGTAGTAATAAAACTTTTTTATTTCTAATGGGGCTGCAGATTGGTATTTTATCACTGCAGGACTTAGTGCATTCCCTGGGAGCTGGTATCTCTTTAAAGTGTGGCACCACACAGATGGTATACTAATTGCTGCAGGTAATTTTGGTGCCCAGTTTCCTACCAAGAGGAAAGCACTTGAGCTTTGATGATGCAAAACTGCATTAAGAATTTAATTTCGGTAAGAGCACCCGAGTCAAACAGGGACTCAAAGGATCTTTTACATGTTGCATAATCATACTCAACAAGTGATTTCACATGGTGACAGAAAAACACATGTTTCCATATTACCAGAATTTTAATAATTTAAAAATCTCAGGTTTCGCGTAATAAATACATAACTGTTTAAAATAAAAAAAATACTAAATAATTTATCTTCTTACCTAACATATTTTGTCAAATCATCTAACCTTGATGTTCTTGATTTGATAACCTAAAAAAATGCAATATCAAAGAAATATTCATAACACAAATTTGATACAAAATTAAACACTCTAAAACTATCATGAAAAACAATCATTATTTTTTGAAAAACTTTCTATATAAGAAATATAGTTTAAAATTGAGAAAAATAAACACTAAATTATATGCTTTTCCAAAACCAATATTTAAGCCATACAAAGCCAAGACACGTATAAATTAATTTAAATTAAGTTTTACAAATAAATTTATTAAATCAGAAATAAGAATCCTGGTAGGCAGTAACTAAAGATCCTTTAAGAGAAGAAATATCCTAAATATAACATTTTTCAAGGAAGATACATTTATTAATCATAGAAATATGGGCATATGTATAGGATTTATTTTTAACAGAAAAATAGGATAGACTGTGTGAATTGGAATAAAGAAAAAACTGTACAGTAGAAAAGTACAATTTTGCTGCATCAGGAATGAAATGAAGGGAGCAAAAATTTAAAAATCTTTTAAAATATTGTCATATTTTGTATTACACTTCAATCAATAAATTAATTAAAAGATATACAGCATGTCAGCTATAACTAATTACATAAGAAATAAGACATATAAGCTATTCTGTAAATTCTATTAAAAATGTACACTGTCTATTATATGTTGTTGTCATGTCCTTCCCCAAGGGAAGAAAGGAAAGTTGCCAGAGTCTGAGACAGGTTGGACTTCTCAGTTCCACCCCAATTTTGAGGGAGAACACCCTGGGGGTGGGTAGAGGCCTCCCACCTCTCTTCCCTTTCCACCAACCTCACAAGAAGACTTGCGGCTTGATCGCTATTTAGAGTACACCCATGCAGCAAAGGCACTATACATTTACAAACAGCCATGTCTTCTCTGGGATTTGAACCCAGACCCTATGGCACTGCGGTCAGCGCCACTAACCACTATACTGGATGAGCAATCTATTATATCAAAATTCAGATTGATTGATCATTGCATTTCAAAGCAATATGAGGGCTATTAGTGACAACCTTATAATTATGAACGAAAATCTAGTGATAAGACACCTCACTCTTCAAAATTGCCACAAACACCATGCTAATGTGAGGACCTACGAGAAAGATTTAAAGACTTGAAAAGATTTATCATGAATCAGTGTTACTACACAACAAGTCTTAAATAGTTCTACTATGACTTAGCAAAAACTGCTAAGCACAAATTTTCAGTGACTATCAAAATTCAGAACAAGAGATAAGAAACTTTTAAACAGACAATATCACATTATGTAATGTATGAATTATATTTTACAAATAAAAAAGATTAAAATGAAACAATATACAAACAATTTATAAAATGTGCAAAGATATCTTTATATATAATGTGACAATTATATCTGATAGATTTGTCAGCTGGGTGGTGTGGTTGGTTTATCGCTGGCCTTCTGCACCTAAGGTTGCGGGTCCCCCGCCCAAGTCAGATTTTCATGATGCAGAAAATCGACAGCGCCCATGTCGTATGATTATACAGTATGTAAAAGATCCCAAGAATGTCTGTTTGGCTTGGGTGCTCTCGGCAAAATTAAATCCTAGTACAGGTTTGCATCATCATAGCTCAGGTGTCTCCCTCTAGGAAGGAAATTGGGCATCAAAATTACTTGCGGTAATTGGTATTGCCTATATGGTGCCACGCTAAGTGGTACTAGCTCCTGGGGAATGCACTAGGTCTGCAAAGGTTAAAATACCAATGCACAGCCCCATTAGAAGAAAAAAAACCAATTATATCTGATGATTTTATATAGATGCAAAAAGATTTCATAAACAAAGATTCTAATAATGTTACCCACAGATTAAATATTGTACACATTTCAAAATTGATATTCTAAACTTTTATAGTTGGTGAAAAATTTTGCATCAAAGTTTTTAAAGAAAATTTCATTAGGGTTTAATATTTATATACCTTAAAGATTAAACATCAATCTAATAAACATATGTGCACCCTGTGATCACTCTAGACCAGTGTTTCTCATACTGGGGCGCTGATAACCCTTCAAGGAGCATATCGAAAATAAAAGGTTAAAAAATTAATTTACTGGAATGAAAAAATACTTTCTGATATAATAAAAAAATACAGATTTACATTAATATGATTTTATATATATCATCTGGTGAAAAGGTCATCAAAAATAAAAGATTCTACTTTGAAAGCTCATTAGCTATCTTTGATCCTATAACTCAAATAAAAAATATTTTGTTTGTTTTACTGTAATCCTACATGAGAGATTTTATTACGCTTCTAATCTAAAATATTACTTTTGCTGGCTTTCAAACTTAATGGTATGGTTACCTGCATCTCTTTTTTTTAGGGAAGTTGTGTAAATTATATAATTCTGTTTGCGTTTTTTTTCACAATGTGAAAGAGGTTTATGATACATGGATAAGCATATTGAGCACTTTGAAGGATTAATTGACCAAGATTTATTTTTTTATGAGTATACTGAAACATATAATACAAAAATCGTTAATTCTGTGTGAGAAAACTGTTTATTTGTTACCAATGACCTTGACAGAGAATCCTCTAATATGACAGTCTTAATGGGAGCTAAAATGAATTGATAACATATCTCCTTTTTTGAGAGTGGCAAACGCTTTTTTAGAATCTTAAGGTACTTGTTTAGACCGAGTTCCCGGCACAACCACTATTTTTCAAAAATATTTTCTTGAACATGCTGCATTTTTCCCAATGAATAACTTAGTGGTATTAATTGTGATGTTGTACGACTGATTATGGTTTATAAATGTAAATGAGCAGAATATAAAAAAAAAGAATTGGGCATCTGTGATCTCTCTGAAAGGAAATTGAAGCTGATAAAACAAGGGAAACATTTGCTGAAATAATGTATATTAATCATGTTAGCGAAAGTAAATTTGAGAAAAGCAATAAACATGAAACGAAAGGAAAATTTTCAATAGCTACATTAAGAACTTTATCAAGAAAATATGAAGCCATAAGTGTACGCAGAAAATGCACTTCACCCTGTCAAAAGACACAAGCAAGAAAAAGTTCAACAGGATATTTGTCGATCATCAAAGCGACATTAAAATTACAATAACGGTGAACAAAATGTGACAGCTTTGTTTGCAAATAACTTACCTGTAATGTTAGCAAAAGTGCTCGTGATTTGTGTCCTTTATTAAGGTCACGACATTTGGAAATATTTAGTTCAGTTTTATTGGATTTTTTCTCAAATTATGAAAGACAAATAGAAAAATCCTTGAAATAGTTAAGTATATTTTCTCTTAGTTAAATTATTCACTGAAATTGTGATTTTATCTTGTATATTGAAAATAATATAAAAAAGAACTGGGTGCTTCACTCCCCTCACATATTAACGTTAGTATCAAGTGCACACCTGATCCCGGCTTTCTCGCTTTAAATATTAAAAATAAACACAATTGTTATTCATTGGAATTTTATATTCTTTTTTATTACTTAACATTTATTCTAAATGCTAATTCTAGTAGGCTTAAAATTACAGTTCATTCAAAACCCGCTTATAATATGAGTATTCATTTCAATAAATCATTTTACATTTTGTATACATTGTCATGCACTTGGTTTTACTCTCCTTACAATTAAGCTATTATATCAAGAATAATATATTATCTTTTTTTAAAAAAATAAACTCGTGTTAAGATGGGTACTTCAGCCAGTATAAGACAAGTTTAATAATTATCAGTGAATTCCATGGGCTTGTCTTGTAGAGCAAAAGTTTTTCAAAGGAAGGCTAAAAATTAGAAATTGACACATAGAGTTATTTTTTGCTATTTAGCTCAGATCTATATTTTGTCTTCAAAGTAGCCATCGAGAAAATCCGGATCACAAAGGTAGGCTTTTAAAAAATGGTAATAGTATACGAAAATGTTTTTTGTTTTCAGTGCAGAAAATTCAGCATCCACCTCTATCCAGAATTCAAAGAGTGATTTATTACAAAATTCTAATTTCGTCACTGGATGTGAAATCTATAAAGATCTCTTTTCGGCAGTTGAGAGCCCTTCTGAAGTATTTTGAAATGGACCCCTAACCCATTCGGGAACTTGCTATCAATTTGCCCTCGTCTGTGTACTTGTTGATGCTTTATTATCGTCGAATGCTCGCTGTGATTTTAAAAAATATCTATGATTTTGTTATAATCCACGCCGTAAATACTTAATACCGGGAATTACAATTAACGCGGAATTATGAAAAAGTACATTCAAGAGAGATTCGGTAGCTAATCGATTCAGCCAAGACTGACTAGGGAATTGTAATGAGGTACAGCATTATGACATGTTTTGTGCAGACGCCCGTTATTGCCTAGACTCCATGAACGTTTATGAGAATGCCAGATGTAATGGATATGATAAAGAGCAAAAATAGATTAGGCTATTTTTAATGACATTTGTACTTTTAGAAATGGATTTTTGAAGGAAATAAATCTTTAATTAAATATTATTTCTCAATCTGTTTCAATTTAAAAATTAGAGAAAGAAAAATAACATAATTAACCTTTTTTCTTAAAAGTATATATATATAATTTACTTAAAAAAATATATTACTTAAGATTAACATATATAAAAGATTTAATACTTATCTTATTAATACTGAATTAAGAACAAGTTTAATAAGTATTAGCTTAATTTCATGGGCTTGTCTTGCACAGCAAAGTTTTTAGAAATTGACCCTCTGAGTTCTTTTCTATATTTAGCTGATATCTATATTTTGTCTTCTAAGCAGCCAAACCCCATTTTGTAATATGTTTCAATTTAAAAATTAGAGAAAGGAAAAATAACATAATAATTATCTTATTACTTAATTTTTTTTTGCTTAAAAGTAACATATACAAAATTTAATATTTATGTTATTAATTTGTACGCTTTATAATTAAGATCGTGTATTGTAGCTTTAGTGTCAAAGTGCATTATTATTGCATTCAGTAATTTATTAATGTATAAGGGGGGCGCGATAAAAATTGTGATTGAAAAGGGGGGCGCCAGTATTGAAAGTTTGAGAAGCACTGCTCTAGACAAATTTGATTTAGAATGATCGCAGCCACAACCTGGCTTCTAGATCTACAATTAGTATCTCAATTTTTCCAAATTTTATGACCTAATACTGACATTTAAACTAATTTATAGGTTTCATAAATGTCTAAATATGAAATAATTATAACTAATTAAAAAATTTTCCTCCAAGTTCCACTTATTTAACAAAATGATGTTTTCCCTTTTTAATGACAAACAAAATGTCTCTTCCATGACCTTTCCAGGATTAGAATAAATCCTGTCAACCTTATTTGGATTCAAAATATACTTGATAAATATATATGTGCTCTAAAAGTAATTAAATTTAGCATTTAAATTATAGAAGCAGCAGCAATCTCACAAAAAAATTAAAAAAAATAAATATCATGGAAAGTTTAAATTATATTTGAACATAAAAATGTTTTAGGTAATCATAACTTTGAAAGAACTACCAAAGCAATATAGAACAAAGCCTGCAATAAAATTTTGGAAATATTAAAAAATCAGCATGATTTTTAAACAAAATGAATGAAGGAGAATATCAATAGTGATGTATGCAAAAATATGATGCATACGAAAATAAGCCTTGTTCAATCTTTTAGCATTCTATAAATAACATTTTCATTTTAAAATTTACATATATATTAAAATTTAATTTCACAATGAACCATAGAAAATTACTGTGGTAATTTTACATATAAAAAATTGTTTTAATTAAGTTAGATTCCTTTGTAAGTCAGAAAATGAAATAAAAAATTGAAAAGGCAGAATGTCTTAAAAGCAAGCATAACTTTCAGATATTTATAATAAATTTAATTTTATATTTACCATCAAAACCTCAGAATCCTTTTGAATTTCACCTTCCCACTCATAGCTGGAATGAAATATAATATTGTATAGCACAAAACATTACATTCATTACTTGCTATTATATATATTTTTATTAAAAAATACATTATAAAATAAAGGTTATAAAGAAACTATGACAACACTTTTTGATTTAAAAAATTCAATACAGAAATATACCAAAAAAGTATTTTATCAAAATTTCAATCAATGATCATTTAAATATAATTTGAAATTCTACTAGAAAGTTTAACTCTTTATTTAAATTTTTTATTTAAGAGAATAGTTGTACCAATTTAATCATATAATGAAATATATCTCCTTAAAAATAAATTTCTCTGATTTTAATTTCCCAGAAGATAAAGAATGCACTAAACTCAAAATTACAGACGTTGAGAGCCCTCTGATAAAATATACTTTTCCTCATAGAGATATTTTTAATAAAAAACAGCTAATGAATTTTTATACATATAAAGCATATTAATTCCAACTGAAGGATTATAAATAAACACATATTATCCATATAATTTAATATATATCGACATGATAACATTAAATAATAATCTATGACTTTACAAAATCATTTAAATTCACAATTAAATTAACAAATTAACTTATAAAGGTAAGTCTTACTATCATTCATACATTGTATAGCTTGAGTTTAAATTTTACAAAAATAAAATAACATTGAATATATTAAACAAAAATTATTGTAAATCAACAAGTAAAACATCACAGTAGTTAAACATAAAAATAACAGCAAGAAAAAAAAAAACATGATAGGAAAAATGCGAAACATTCTATTTTATATTGCTGTCTTAGAATACTTCATTCACACATAAGAATGTAGATAATATTTATTCCTCTAAAAGTATACAAACATTAAAATTATTCATTGTTATAAATTATCATTTCTTGCTTCTAGGCCTTCAAGAATAATAATTATATACAGAATAATAATTGTGTACATAGTTGCTCCACAGAAAAGCAATAATGGACTCAAAATTTAAATACTTATATCTTTAGAGTTAAATTAAGCTAATATTAGATTCTATTCCCACTTTAAAACTGAAGAGTATAATTTTGAAGTTGTTGACAGTTTCACTTATTTAGGTTTAGAAATTAACAATAGAAACAATTGTACTACTGAAATCCAAAAGAGAATTACTATTGTTAATAGATGTCTTAATAGAATATGAAAATATATGAAATTGAATTTAATCAAAAGAAAAATAAAGGTTTTATTGTATAAAAGTCTTTTAAGATCAGTATTAACTTATGCATGTGAAACTTGTTCCATGTCTCGAACAGATGAAAACATGACAAGTATCTACGAAGAAGATCAAATTTCGAGCTGTATCAATCATATAAAGAATCTGACATTGTTAACTTCATCAAAATACAGCCAATTAAATTGGCAGGTCACATTGTCAGAATGGACGAAGAAAGCACCACTAAAAAAGTCTTCAATGGCCAACCAATTGAAAAACAAAGAAAGGGCAGGTCAAATCTTAGATGGATTGATGGTCTAGAAAAAGATCTCCTGTTTTGAGAATTAAGAATTGAAGAACACTAGTAGGAAGAAGGCTGGCCTGGAAAAGGCTTCTTGAGAAAGCCAAGGCTCACCCTGGACTGTTGAGCCACTGAGGAAGGAATATTAGATTCTGTTTTAAATTGTAATATAAGGGAGAAAAAGATATTTATTTCTAAAGAGGACACAGTATGATTCAAATGACAAAAATTGGTTAAAAATACAAAATGTTTTCAGCCTAAATTATTCAGTACTTATGCATTATCACAACCAATCAGCAACATTATATGAAACAAAGCACATGGTTGCCAACTCAGAGTGAATGACACATAGGAAATCGGGGTTGTCAATTTGGTGAGTTATTAATAGAGTTAACAATTGTTGCAATAACATGTAAGTACCAATTATTCTTTATATAATTTTCTATAACTTCACAAAATTTGAAAGCTCCAGAAAGAAATTTAAAAAAAATTCAGAGTTACAATAACTTTTTCACTTTTTTATTCAACCCCTGACAAAAAAAAAAAACTTGTGATTTATTAGAGGAAGCTTTTTAAAAGAAGATAAACCAGTTTTTTTCCTTTTTTTTTTTTTCCTTTTTAAAATTTTAACTACCCATAGTACATGTAACAAAAGTTGGTATGCATTTTAATCAAAGCAAACTTATTTGTTTAAAAATATTTGAATTTATACTTTTTTAAGGAATTTTTCTAAAATTTTTATTTTAGAAAACCCCCAAACCAATTTAGTTGTATTTAGTTTGACGAATTGAAAAAATTAAATTTCCCTTTGTGGGTGTCAATTATTGAAAAAAAGGAGTAGCTTTTTAATTTTTTAATTTTTCAAAATTTTTGAAAAAAATTAAATGGTTATTTTTTTGTAGATAATAGCAAAACCGTTTTTTGAATACACAAGTTTTTAAAAAACATTGAAAAAATCAAAATAAAAATTTTTTTTTAATAAATGGTATAGCCCTTTTTTATTTGTTTCTTTCTTTTTTCAGTTTTTCTTATTTTTAGAAAAAAAACATTTTTTTCAATGTTAAACAAAAAATTTAGTTTTAATTTTTAAGGATCTAACTTCATAGAATGAATGCCGGGAATAATAACACAGCCAGCAATTCCTTTTTCCCTAACCCTCAAAAGGAAAAAAAAATTTTTTAATAAATTTTTCTAGAAAATTAGTATAACACTAAAATTTACAAAAATATATAATTTTAATAACTAGTATCATAAATTGTAAAACCCCCCCAAAATTTTTAAATGAAAACCTTTTAAAATTTAGAGGATGCTTATTAAATAATATTACCATAAAATTTTATTTTAAAACTTTTTTACAAAAAAAAACCCCATTTTCTGCATCTGAAAATTTCCAAGAAATAAGATTTATTTAAAAATCAATAAAAATTTATGTCTACTAAAGAAGTGAAAATGAAAAAGTAACCTAAACAAGCGTACTATAACATTCGATATAAAGCACTTTGAACAAAAAAAAAGAAGAGATTTAAATTTAAACATTAAAAGCCAGGTACAAAATGACAGCCCAAAAAATAACAAAAGAGATGGGTAAAATAAAATTTTTCTTTAAGTATTGAAATACGCTTTTTTTTAAAAGTATTCTGAAGTATTCTCTTTTTTAAAAGTCTGAGATGGGGGAAAAGTGGGCACGGGTACATGATCTCCAAGGAGATTTTAACCATCTTTTGTATTTTGAGTTACATTCCGGGTAGAGCTTATGTTAGATTTTGCAAAAAAAAAATTTAAAGTTAAAATGATTTTAATTTTTAGTTTAAAATACATAATAATAAAAGAAATTGCTGGAGCCAGTAAATAAGAGAAAAAAATATGAGAAGTGATGCTGACCGATTTACTCATTGCGTAGCAAAGTCTGAGATAATACCTTGAATAAATTACTTCAAAACATAAAAGCAATGTATACTAATATTTCAGATTTCTTCATTAAAAAGGGGGTGCATGTTATATGATGAATATACCTAAAAATTAAAAAATTAAGCTGGAAAGTATAGGAGAGTATTATACACCGGTGCACATTATATGCCAGATTTTATGGTAAGTAACCTTCTGTTAAAATCATACATAATTCCTTTGATGCCAAATTAGTACATTCAAGTTTATTTCTTTCACAATTTCTTTGAACTTATACAAGACTTTTTCTGCCATTTTTTTTGTTTCATTTTTTAAAAAGTTTTTTGCTTAGAATTAAGTTTTTATTAATTTTGAACTTAACAGATTTAATGTGCATCAGCCCCCTCTGCACTGTGGGTCTTTAGCGGCACTAGGACTCAAACCCACAACAAGCTGGCCACAAGTTCATTACCATAACCACTAGGCTACCACTGCCAATTAATAAAATAAAAAGTACTCATATTAAAAAATAATTGAAATTTCACATTTTTCTCCATGAAAAATCCAAGATAATAAAATGAACAATTTAAAGATATAAATATGCATGGAAATGTAAGACAAAAGTATCGGTAGTGTATAAATATAAATTCAAATAAAAATTTAAAGATAATAAATTTTCAATTCATTACAAATAAATTATACATTTTACAAATTTTAATATGGTATAAAGATGGCGATAAAAAGTATTTATATTTTGAGTCTTAAAAAAAACACACACACACCTTAATACTTTTAAGAAATTGAGATAAGACGGTAGAAACGAAATTATAAATTCCTTATTACAAATGAGCTATGATATATAAGTATATTGAAAAATATCAAAAACATGCTATTCAAAAGAGATGTCAACTTTTCTGTATGATGATTTTTGCCAAACTCTGACTACTCTTCCTCCCTGAAAGAAAATTTCAGGTTTTCCAATCAGATAACATAATTCATTCAAAGTGCTGGATCTGTTACATATAATTATTCAGATTTTCTAGAATTTTAGTTTCTGGATCCTGATCCTTCTTTCATCCTGAGGTTGCAGGCTGTTATTGGAAATCTCTTCAATGCAATAATTTAGAATGAGAATTTTCATAATTTCTTAATTTTCACTACACTTATTTATTATTAATATTGAATCAAATTATATTTTCTGCTGTTAAGTACTTTTTTTTAATCAATTTTTCATACTGACAGTGCTGCCAGGCAAGTTAACTTTTTTCGGGTACCTACGTACTATCACAACATCAACATTTTAAGATAACTTGAAAAATTAGTGCCTCCAATTTTGCATATGCTGTACACACTTAATTGGCAACCATGTGCTTCATTTCATGTAAAGTAAAATATAGTTGCGATAATATGTAAGTACTCTTCTTTCCCTTTTTGTTTTTTTAAATTTCTATTTACATTATGTTAATTGTTACCCTTTATGTTCATTACAGCCCTGAATAGCTTAAAATACCTTTAAACACAGTTCTGTTAATGATTAATATTCAGGTAGTTTTACAAATAATACTTTTATGCCTTTTTTTTCTATATATTTTTACAACAAATTTTCATAATATATGCAAATTGAGACAATTTTTCTAGCTGAAAGGTAAGGGAAAAAGTTTCCAGCTTTGATTTTTATCTCTCACTAATGGAGAATGGTGCAGGACTTTTTGTGGAGTTGCAAAGTAGAGAATTTTGCAAACTTTTGTTTTACTTGGCGATGACAAAGTTGCTATGAAATTAATAACTTTTACAAAATAAACTGGATGAATTGTTTAGTTAATATTGAATACTTCAGCTAATGGACCTACAGATAAGAATGATCAGTATAACAAAAAAATATACTGCTCTCTATAAAATAGTGCAGCCAGAATATTAAGTAAGCATTACAATACTTTCCTGTCAGAAAAAACATTCCAATTTTAACTCCTTTCTTTACCATTGCATGAAGAGAGCCTTTAAAAATTCTTAGGAAATAAAAATAATACCTTTAACAGTGATTCCAGTTATTTAATATTTAAATACTATTATTATGTACACAATTCAAATATGCAAAATAAATGAAAACTTTAAAAGTATTCTCACTCTGCTAATTTTTTGGCCACTTCATCACTAGGTGCGGTAACATACGAAACGGAAAAAACTCCTCCTTGAAATTGCTGATTGGCACTACAAGCCATACTTGAAAATACTCTTCTTGATATATTTAACAAGCCCAGCATAAAAACTAGAGACCCCGGCTAAAAGAAAGAACAAAAATAAGAATAAATTAAAATAAGTAGCCTAACACTAAGATTGAAAACATTAAATAGAAAAATATATTTCACCAATTTTCTTTCTAAGAAATTATTCAACAATTAAATACATTTAAACAGTATATTATCCAACAAGAAAGTGAAATACAAATATAATCCCAGATTTTAATTCCATTTTATAGCACATAAGAATACGAAATCATCGTAAAAAAGAATTTAGATAAAATGCTTTCCTTTTAAAAGAAACCGAAAATTTTAAAATGTGCACAATTTTATAGTTTCTACAACATTTCTATTTGCGGTGATGATATGTACTAAACTATTACAAAATGAAAAAATTAGACTTATTGCTTCATCAACAAATAAACCATATTATGTTTATATATTTTACCGGCTGTATAAAACTAATATGTCTCATTTTCTAGAGTTTCATTACAGAAATAGTGTATTTATTTACCTACGATTGCTGATCTTATCGAATTTGAAATTTGATTGTCTGATTTACTATGGTTGCGAAGTGACAGTTTGTGCTGATTGCATGAAGCATTTTGAATTTAGCCCGAATTATTTGAGTTTGGTCAAGAAGAAACTACATTCCTATATTATTATTATTTGATAAGGTACGAAAGACAGAGAACTTGATTATTAAAAGGGGGAAAAGTAGAAGGAACAAATTCAAGGGTGGTGTTGGAGAACACGCGAAGATCCCAATGTTACATGCTCATAAAAATAATTCTGCTCTATAAAAGTGTATATAATTTTATATATAATATATATATTATATATATATATATATATATAAAGTAAATATATAATTATATATATAAATATTACTATATATTATTAGACACGTTTTGTTTCTTTCTGTTAATTGCTACGACAAAGTAAATGAAAAAATTACTAAAAGAAAGTATTCTGAAATTGTGGCTGCGCGCGCACGGGAACGGTTATTATTGGATAGCAGTATTTCAATCGAATGTGGGTATATAAGAGTTATATTAACATCGCTCTATATAAAGCCACATAAGAGCAGTGGTGTAACAGAGAACATTAAGGCCCCCTGCAAAGTCAGGTTTTGGGAGCCTCAGCCGGATCTTACTGAAGTGGCGCGCTCATCCGCAGGACAGAACCCGGGACCTTTGTATCCGAAACCGAGTAACTTAGCCACTATACCAAAATGATCACTTTAGTACAGAGGTTGTTACTGGCTTATATAGATGACACTGCTACTCACTCCCCTACCAGCGAGTTGGTGGTTAGGAGAACGAACAATATATTTATTAGTATGAGCGGTGAGTTGTTGGTGTTAATTGGAGGAGTTGCGTCAAGTGAGTTAGACCAGTGTTCCGCAACCCCGGTCCGTGGATCAAATACTACCGGTCCGCAAAAGAAACATTAAATTATTTCTCTTTTATTTACTGAGGTACATTTTTCTTAGATTTGGGCTATTTTTTATGAAAATCATTTAATAATCCTTGTTAAATCACTTTATATTCCTTTTTTGGTGTAGCTATATTTTATTCAGAAGTTACGATTAAATACAATTTAATTAAAATTATTAAATCAAAAGTCTAAAATATAAACAATCAACATCCTCCCTCAGCGAGCCGCGGTAAAATTAACATACGTTGACCGGTCAGCGGCGATAAAAAGGTGGTGGAGCACTGAGTTAGACGACTTTATTAGTTGCGTCAAGTGTTTGACGAGTTGGCTGCGTCACAAGTGAATTTTGACGAGTTATTGGTTGCTTTTTTGCGTGGATAGATGGCGCCACGACAGTTCAGAAGGTTTCTTAGCTCAGCCAGGGTCCCTAATGAAGTGGCGTGCTTATCCGGAGGACAGAATCCGGGGCCCTTGGATCCGAAACCGAGTAACATAACCACTATACTAAAATGATCACTTTAGTATGGAGGTTGTTACTGGCTTATGTAGATGCCACCGCTACACTACAAAGGATTACACTTGACATCAGTCAGGCTTTGGCCCTCCTAGAATCCTGCCCCTCGCAATTCAGGGGATGCGGGGGTGTACGTTACGCCACTGCACAAATGCTATTGGCGATGGATCTCGTAAATTTCAACTTTGGTCAAGTGATAAGAGCGAAACCTAAGCTGGTAACCTCTCCTAACTACCACACCACATCAACGGGTATTCAAATTCGCAAATATTTCAACATCAAATTTCAAATGTTCTTTTTCGATTATTACTAATGGATAAATAAAAGCTCTTACCTGTCAGAATGATGAGGCGACGCAAAAGAACGAAATCGAGAAGTATTGACGAACACGTTTGTTTACATGACAGTGATTGAAACTAAAGCGTTCATTCGTAAACAAGCGATTGCAGCGCCCCTGCAATTAATGTTTCAACATACTTCGCACTTAAAGTTTCAACAACGGGAGGACATTGAGCCCCCGACGGATTTAACATGTATCTGCCTCCTCTACACGAAGGGTCTTCAGTAGCGAATTGTGATCTCCGCACCCGTGACACCCGGTCACGAGTCCGTGATTATAACCACTAGCCACACACATTTCAATCGAGCATGGTCTGCTAACAGCAAGGTGGATTGGTTGTGTTTAAATATATTTTTTGTGTTTTCAGAAGTGGACAGTTACAGCAGGTTCCAATTACATGATAAATAATTAACTGTAGAATTTTTGAATTCAATGAAAAGAGCCAAGCACTCTTTAGCACAAAATGTCGTCAAAATTATAGTCTTCTTAGCTTTGCATAATTTTATTGTATCTGGATAAAACTGTGATTAATATTAATGGCCCAAAAGAGAACTAAATTAGTAATGTCAACGGATAATTTAATTGACTTTTGACTTTTTTTCTCCTTGCATTATTTGATTATTTTACAGAATAGGTAGAAAACCTTCTAAATAGTCTATGTTCCGAACTTCATTCGGAATTCAATAATCCACACACACACACACACACACACACACACACACACACACACACACACACACACACACACACACACACATTGTATTTAGGGACAAATATTCTAAATTACTTCTAGCTGGAGATTTAAAAAAAAGAGAGAACCGTGATTTTGAAAAAGTGTATAAAGGGATCATTTATTTGATATTTAGTGTCTGTTGAATAAGAATATACATGTGTGTGTAAAATTGCTTTGTGAGAATATTATTACAAGAAAAATTATTTAAATGCAATTTTATTGCAATAAATAAATAATTAAAGGAAAAAAATATATATTTTGAAAACATTTTCCTTTAATGAAAAATATGTACATGTTCATCACACAAAAATATTATCAGACAAAAGTAATTTTTATATCATATTAAATTACAATAATTATATTTTAATAAACTATTTTTAATTTTCTAAAAAGGATATTTTAAAAGCATTTTTAAAGTCATCAAAGACTGAGGAAAGAAGTTAAAAGAACACAAGTAATATAAATTTTTTTTTAAGTCGCCCGGCATTTCTTGCGCAGGGTATATCATACCCACCGTCTTACTTTTTCAAGCTCCTTCTAAACCCTTTTTTGGGAAATGGATAGTTTTTCGTGTAGTTGAGTTTAAGGTCATATCCTTTGAGAGTCCTTAGCTTGTAGGTGAATTCTAAATATATACTTTGAATACCACCTCTTCGGGTAATGTTATACCCTGCGCGTGAATCACCGTTACTGTTCTGAATGAACGAGCATGTTTTAAATCTTCCTTATGCTATAGCGTATTATTGTAGTTGTGATGAAAAAATGTGATATTTAAGTAATTTAATAGATATAGTATTTAATAGAGATTAGTACAACTGTATTTTCGAATGAAGAAATTCTCTTTGCGGTTATGATGAGGAAGAATCAAATGATGAAGAGTGTAACAGCAAGTATGATTTCTCAACTAAAATCGATCCAGATTTAAAAGAGGGAGACACTGTTAAAAATAAATGTTTTATATGTAGAAACACAAAAACAATTGGGAAGATCGTAATTTTAAGGAGACAACTGGTACATATCCATTTTCAGATAAACTTTAGAAAAAAAAAACTATTGCTGGAACAATAAGAGAAAATAAAAAAGAAATGCCTAAATTTTTGAATTTAAAGAATAGACAAGTTTATTCCTATATGTTTGGTTTTAAAAAGATAAAGATAAAAAAAAATATATATATCTAGATCCAGTGAAAACATCGCACTCATTCACGGTGAGATTAAAGGAATGTATAAACAATGTACTGAATGCTTCCTATAAAAAAAAGAACATAAAAACTAAACTTACGTATGAAAAATGTAATAAACATATTGTATTTTCAACATTTCTTCCCTTTTAACTTTTGTATGCAAATTTTACAGTAAAAAAAAGCAGAATGTAAACACCCTTGGGTATGAGATACCATACGCGAGAACTTTCGGTCCTTTTTTCGAAACGAGTAATGCCGGGTTCCTTTACTAAGGTCAACAAAGAAAAGTTCATTTTAGTTCTTTTATTAAATAATTACTTTTTAAAATAAATATGTATATACACATGACCGAATCACAATATTAAGTGGCAAAATAGAAAGTGATTTTCCTTGCAATTTTCTATTTTCCTTTCTATAAATGGTGTTGGACTATTATTTTTGTTTGTTACTATTTATTCATTAATTAAATTTAATTATTTCAATAAAATATATTAGTAGAAAGAAATCTCATTCTCAAAAATTAAGCCATCTTAGGTGTTATTCGAACCCACGACCTTTGGATTAGAGTGAGTGAATATTAACGTCTCAATGTTCAGCTACACGAGGGCTTTTGGCCACGGACCTCGAAATTTTGAACCATGGTCAAGTGACGAGGACGACACCTGAGCTGGCACCCTCCTCTCCTAACTACCACACAAACCAACGGGAGGACATTTGAGCTCATGACAAATTTAACTTGTATCGCTCCCCTATATGGCGGGTCTTCAGTGGTACTGGGCTCGAACTCGTAACAAGCCAGCCATGAGTCCGTTACCTTGATCACTAGGCTACTGCGGCCACACCTTTGGATTAGAAGTCCAACGCACTATCCATTGGGCTACAGGGACACAACGAGCAATTTTCCTTTGTATATATGGCGTTGGACTATTATTTCCTTGTTACTATTTATTCATTTTTAATTTAATTAATGAAATATATTTGAAAAAATGTATTAACATCAAGTGCCATCCCCTACAGGTTTAAAAAAATGTATTTGAACTAGAGTGGATGAAATAAAAAGTATTTTATTAACGATTGAAAATTTGGAACAAGATATATATACAGTCGAACCTCCATATTACGAACCTCTATATTGCGAATTTTTCTATTTAGCGAACTTTTTCCTGGAACTAAGAACATTTCACGATCTTCTTCGTAAAATAACCTTCCAATAGCGAAGTGCGTTTTCTATATAACGAACTTTTTCTTTTGACTTTCAATTTTTGTTCTCCCTTTTTTTAAGTATTTCTGAAAAAATTTTAAGTTATTCTCTCTTTAATACATTTTATGGTGGTCATAAATTTTGAACTGGTTTTATTAGATCCTAACTCGCAGACAGCAATAGAGTTCTGGAGGTTTTATTCAAAAGTGCAACCTTTAACCCCCATTTTGCC
>BMAV01008095.1:0-70843 GCA_019973955.1 Trichonephila inaurata madagascariensis | reverse complement strand
ATAAATCTATTAAATAGGTAAAATCTGGTTTCCACTTGATTTAATTTTCTTTTAAAATTAAAGTCACTATCTGGTTTGATGTTAGTCACTATCATAGACCCCCAAATTATTTTGTTGCTGTCGTGGACCCCTTGAAGGTCGTCCTAGTCCCCTGGGGATCTATATAGACCACTTTGGGAATTACTGCTCTAAATTAAATAACCATACAGACATTGCTATTGTTATTATATATCTATAATTCAACGTCAAAGCCCGCATTTTCCCCCCTCCGTCAGTTTCTTATTTTATTCGTGATGGTCTTCTTCTTTATGAAGGATCTTTCCCAAGCTATTTATTATATGAAGGGGGGGATACTTTATTGGTTGAGGCATTCAGATAACAAGACTAATATTAATAACAATTTTTTTTTCCTCGAAAACATGTTTTCGATTCGAGTTTTTTCCTTTTTGTAATTTCGCCTTGAAGGAAGGAGCCACAATGCAAGTAGTTCACACAACTGGAACAAATAAAATACCTACCTTAAAAAACAAATTATTTCAAAACTTTTATTGAACATTGTGAAAAAAAAAATTGAACTATAATTAAATGAAAAATAAAGGGCTTATTTTCAGAATTATATGCTATAAATATTACGCTTGGCTTCGAAATTTCACTTTTTTTGAAAGAATTCCCGTTTCTCGCCAAGAAGGGCGATAGGAGGGGAAATTCAGATGGAGGATGAAAATAATCCTTTCATCACCGATAGAGGGCGGCAGTGGGTCAGATTTTGTTGAACTTGCTCCTGAAGAACTTGGACGGCATGCGGATTAAATTGTGGAAAAACCAAAAAGTTTAAAAATATATCTATATATATGTATATATTATATTCTGAGAAGACAGAGAGAAACAGCGTGCATCTGTCTACATTTTTCTTCTTCTGTATCATTTGACATTTTTGAGCAGTGGTAACCCCGGTCCTGGATCAGATACTACGAAAGCACAAAAAAATTAAATTATTTCCATTTTATTTTCTGTGGTACATTTTTCTCGGGTTTTTGGGAAAACATGCCTTTTTATTCATTTTGTGGTGTAGCTATATTTTATTCTGAAAGCACATTTTTATATATATATATATACAATTAAAATAAAATTATTAAATCAAAACAATCAACGTCCTCCCGTCAACGTTGACCGGTCCGCGGTGATAAAAAAAGGCTGGTTAACACTGTTTTAGAGTACACACACACGTATTCATGTGGTTGTGTGTGTGTATTTCATTTCAGACCATTTCCTGAAAAAACTGAGCCCATTCCTCAAAATAATAAGGCATGATTTAAAATTATAATGATGTTTTGTTACAGAAAAATATTTTGAAAAGTTTTTTTAATTAAAATTAGTTTTTTAGTTTATTTTTTAACTCTGTGCCTTGTAACTACATTCTTCCCCTACTTTCGTTACGTTTAAGACTTCTTGGTCCCCCCCAAATATGCCTATAACCCTAAAATAGCAGACATAAAACTCGCTGTAAATACTCGTACAAAAACCCCCGAAGCAAAAAAAGGTGCATGACACAATCACGACCGGGCTACGAACTACCCCCTTTTTGACTAAAGGGTAATGAGGTGCTGTATACATGGCCCTTTTCATCCCAGTAGGAGTTGACGACCTTTCAAATTATTTTTCGGAGAATAAAACCAAAAAACATTTGGCTATTGAAATGATTCGAATCTGCCCTTTTTACTGCGGTCAGAACGAGACAGGCCTCCATTGTGACTTTGGGGGCCCCGGGGCCGTTGCCCAATAAAGCGTCCTGCTTTTTGAACAGACCTCGTTTTTTTTCGACCTCGGTCGTGGGGCAAACCAAACAGGCCTCCCACCCCAAAATTGTGGATTTTGAGATCAGCTTGGCTGCGGGCCGAAATGGATGAAAAATCGAATCGTGGCTTGCCTTGTCACGAGTTCAGGCCCCTACCACTAAGACCCACAGTGTAACAGCGTGCCCTTTCTGTGGGCTGAAACGTCTTCCCCTTTGATGTGGTGTGGTAACTAGGAGGGGGGGGGTGCCCGCTAGGGGTCGTCCCGTCCTGACCATGGTTCAAAATGATGGTACGTCGCCAAAAACCCCCTGTGTTGAACATCGACGTTAATATTCAATCAATCAACAAACATCAACTCCTCTACACGGCAGGTCATCAATGCACTCAAATGGACAACTCAACACTGTCGGCGACGAGTTCGCGACCCTGTCTCGACTACCACTGGGGTTGTCACGAAATAGGATTTATTTACAAACCCAATTCTAAAATTTTGGGGCACTTTTTTATATAAAAAATAAAAAGTTTGATATAGTTTTAAGGAGTTATACCTATATATTTTTATGGGTCGGAACATTTCCATAAGTCATTTATCAGGAAAAAAAAACCTTTAAAAATGGAAAAACTTTAGGGGCACTTTCACACTTTCCGTGACAAATTCCAAAAAAGTTTTCGGGTTTTTTTTCGGGCTTCGCGGTCTCATTTTTAGATGACAATCGACCTTTCTCAATGGTAGACCCTCAATTTACGTACACCAGGGCCCCAAACCTTTTTTGGGGGTCCCCTTTCAGAAAAAAAATTTAAAAGCGTGACACTTCCAATTTTTTCAACAAAAAAAAAGGAAAAAAATTTTAACATAGGCTTTTTTTGTTTTTTTACGAAAAAGAGCCTAATTTAAATTTTTTATTGTTTCAGTTCAGTTAATTTTGAAAAAAATTTTTGTTGTGTGTGTGTTATGTTCCCGAAAACTTTGTTAAAACCCGTATTTGATTCAAATCACAATAACATCTGATGCCCAAAACCTGTAAAAATTAAAAATTGCTTTTTTAAAATTTCCAAAAAATTCAATAGAATTCCTGATATTTGCTTTTTACGAAAATTTCGATTTGGATTTCAGGTGAGTAACAATTAACATTTTACAGAAAATTCAAAAAATGATTTGTGAAAAATCTCTTTATTATTATTATTATTATTATCATTTTAAAAAACCCTTTAAAACCACTGAAAAAAACCTGCAAAAAAAAATTTTTTTAAAACTTCACAGCTCTGAGAACTAACTTTGGAATTTAAAAATATAAATTTTTCCTATTTTTGAAATATGTTAACTCTTTTTTTTTCCAAATGAAAAAAAGCCAAAATCCACAAAAAAAGGTAGGCCCCCAAATTTGGGAAAAGTACTTTTTTCTCTGTGATTTTAAATTTAAATTAGTTTATTGCCACTATTATCGGTAATAAAAGCTAAATCATATAGCCTAGATTCATTCTAGAACAGCCAGCACTCTCTGGGCACAGTCCAGTGTTTTCTTCCAGAAATTTTAAAATACGCTCTTTTAAATTCCAAAATCTCGCGATTGAAAAAAGCTTTGGAAAGATAACTGGCATAACAATGCCGGTGCATTTTCTACACGATGAATTTCCACTGTAGCTCATATAAGTTTATTTCAAAAAACAAAAAAAAATTGAGGGCTCTTTTTTTTTTTTTTTTGGTTTCCACATTTCAATAAAATTGTTAAAAAAAAAAGTGTTACTTATTCTATCTTTTTATTTTTTTTCCAATTTTATATTTCTTCTCGTGCCACGGTTACAACTCCCCCAGCCCCCCACTTGGCCGCGTGCCCCGGGGTTTTGTCCCCCCCTGGTCCCCGGACTTTCCTCTTTTCCCCTCGTTTTCATTTCGAATATTTTACCTCCCTCTACTCAATGGCCCCTTTCGTTATTAAAATAAATTCCTTCATTAATACATTTCGCTTCTATTCCAACTGAACGTATTTAAGAAGAGATTCCTAAATGGCTGTTGGATTTGATTTTAACTGGCACAGCAATGTGAGCGACACGGGGTTATTGGCAACGGACTTCCTAATTTTGAACCACGATCAAGAGTCGAGGGTGACACCTGAGTTGTGGTACCCTCTTGAAACTTCCACATCATGTCAACGGGAGGAATTGGAGCCTGGACATATGTAACGTGCGGGGGTTATCAGTGGCTTTGGTTGTGCGGGCCGGGGGCTCAAAACATTTTTAGGGATGAGTTTCCTTCAAAAAACATACTGGGAAGTTCAAAAGGAAATTTCAGGGAAATTTATTTTGAACAAAATTAACGTAAATTAATCTGTTTTAAATATTTCTTGACAGTGCATGGTAAATGAAAAAAATGACTATTTTAAAAACTAAGAACTCGAAACAGAAGAATACTAAAAAACTTGAAATTTAGAAAGATTTAATCCAGATTGAGTAATTTAAAAAAATATATGCCAAGATTTATATAATATTTTCTAAGTTTCAAAAACCCCGCAGTTGAACGAGCCATGAAATGAGGTGTGAAGAGAAAACTGTCCTATAACCGCAAGACTAACTGGTATGTTGATATATATATTTGAGCAAGACAAGAATTCAAAGGATCGATTCACCTTTCAATGGGGGGCACGCATTAAGTGAGCTTTCAATTCAGAAGCAACCTCCCGAAAGGCAGCCACCTCGATTTCAAAACGAGGAAAAGGAGCGAAGCGTGCTGAAGATGTCAAGCTGCGCGATAACAGGGGCGTCCCAGGCAGCTGTGATGGATGGGGTTTTTAATAATTTTGGGGGGGCGGGGAAACGCGCCAAAATGAAGTTTAGCAGGAAAGAGGGGGGCGGGAGCAATTAATCACGAGCGGCTTTACCGCTCGAGGAAAAAAGTGTTGGAAGCGGGAAAGGGTCGACCCACGGGCTGAGTGTGAAAGGCATTTTTTAATACTGAGTTCGTTGAAAGTCAACAGTTGTGAAAAAGGACAATAAAAACTGCAGGTTCCCATTTCGACCCTTACGAGTTATTCACGTTAAGAGATGAGCTTGCTAATATCTGTTGATAACATCGACATTCATCCCAGACAAGAGAGGTACCCCCTATTATGTGCATTAAATACTAAGCTATTAATTAATTCGGAGGAAGACGCCCCAATTAAGAATTTTTCGATTAGTACATTGAAAATTGAAATGACAAGACCATGAAAAAAATACACCTTATTTTTCAATATTTAATTTGTTACGTATACAAATTGTCTTCTTAAATAAAAAAGTAAAATTTAATGTTAAAGAAATTATTTCTGTGACATCTTTCCGCAAAATGGAGGGGAAGTGCCGTCAGTCATGAGTAAGACGCAATAACCACAGTAAATAAAAAAAAAAAATAAAAATAAAAAATAAGAGCTAAATTCAAATTAAATTTAAATAACAATAACTATGAAAAACAAAACAAAAAATTAAATTATTTCATAATTTGTTTGCTAAAAACGAATTTTCCTGCAGAACGGTCTACAGCAGGCTGCAGTAGTAGTCGACTTCAGCCCTCGACCTATGGAGATCCCCTGTGTCATCTTCACAGTCTAATTATTAATTGTAGTTATATTTTATACAATAATGTACAGTGTTATAAAAAAAAATTGAAGTTCATTTTATTTATTTCTGAACCATGTGGCATCTTTCCTCAAGTATAGGGGGCAGACGCCACGCACGCTTATTGCTGCAGTGTTATGGCCGTTTCTACAGGCACCGTATGAGTAGCATTATGCCTAACTCACTTATATATCGCTAATATCTTATTAAAAATAAATATGAGGACAGGAGTATTATAAAAGTTGTACTCTCCACTTTTTAAATGTTTAAGACAAGGCGGCATCGGACAACAAGGCAAACGGAGGCATCGGGCATCGAACCCAGGCCTTCCGGTCTGCAATCCGATGTTCTAGCCACTAGGCTACCCACGGCCCTAAATGGAACATAAATTGAAGTTTCCTGGACTATTTAAAAAAAATAAATAAGCCGATATAAATAACAGCATTATAATCGCAGTTCTTTCTGAAATTGGAGCACCGATTCAGTGTTTGGATTTAGCTTTCGTGTGCTTGCGGACGACTTGAGAATGAATGCATCACGCATGTAACGTGTTATTTTAAATTAATTTTAATACAATTTTTTTCTCCATTTTTGGAGGATTTCGTAGCTTTGTTGGCATGCCACAAGTATTTCCCCGCAGACTCACTGGCTATTAAAAAAATTCGATCTCATCCACAGTCGAAAAGCGTGAGAAAGAAGTGACTGACAGAAGTTCCTCGATTTTTTTCAGAGCTTCTTTCAGTCTTATGGCGGATGCAGTCGTGGAGAGACCGGCGTTCATGACACAAAACTTTCTTTTGGAATTTGGGAGTTCATAGAATAAGCATAAGGAATTTTTATCCCCCTATACAGCTTAAAACAGGTATTTGTATCCGTACAAGTGATTCCGATTGCATTTTCATTTATTTAACCGATGCATTGAATGATTGACAACTTTCAGTTTCTCGTATCAATATATCATTTGAAAATAAAAGAATCCTGAATTTCGATAATGATTTATTTATTCAGATATTAAATGTGGCTTATTTAAATTACACTACCAAAGGAAGCGAGCTTATATTTTTGTTGTTGTTACCAATGCCACGAAAAGGCCAGATCACCTGACGTTAGCCGTAGCTTTGAGTACCCTACAGGTGGCAGAACGATTTTGCTCGGTCTCACCCCAATTTTGAGTTAGAACACTCTGGGAGAGGTCAGGGGCCTCCTGCCTCTCTTCCCCTTCCACCCACCTCACGAGTGAACTTGTGGCTCGACGGCTATTTAGAGACCCCCATGCCGCGAAGCACTATACATTTACAAACATCTATGTCTTCTCCGGGATTCAAACCCAGGCTCAACGGCACATCAGCCAGCGTCGCTCACCACTATACCGGATGGACGACGAGCTTATTAGGCTTAGAGCTCCAAACTTGTTCCTCGGGAAACAATTCCCCTTCCTCCTCCCCGAGCTCCATCTTTATAGGGGGAAAAAAACTTTTTTACAGGAAAAGACAAGGCTAATGGCAACAAACCTCGTTATTTTGAACAACTTAAAACGGGTAAGACAACTGAGTTGAAATTTCCCTCTCCAAACACTTCCAACGAGAATATTTTGAGCCCCGGCAGATTGAATGTGCCTCTACACAAGGGGTCTTCATGGACCCCAGGACTTGGATCTGGCAGAAACAACGCTAAATGCTGAGAGAATGAAAGATATTGCGCACTGGGGGATAGATTTCAAACGTCGAAGGAATCGCAAAAGATACAGAACACTTGTGGAGTACATTCGTCCTTTTTTGAAAAGGGCTTCCCAATCGCACCATCCGACATTTTTTTTTTTTTATTTCGAGCAGGGATTCCTTTAGAACAACGGAACCCTGGGGCATTCCCAGGGGTTCCACGAGTCACAATGAAAAAGTCGAGAAGAAATAAATATGTATTCAAAATGATTCAAGTTCTCTATCAGTGACAAGAATCTGCTACTCGTCCTACTCATTAAAACCGAAAATTTTATTTATATATAATAACTCTATTATGCAACACTTTTTAAACTTTTATTATAATATAATAAATTATATAATATTGAAATATACTTTATGTTTATATATACTTCCAACTAGATTGAAAATATTCTATTGTTTACAATCTGGAGTTCCACAAGATAATTTCTACTCGTTAGTTAACAAAATGCCTTACAAAACTAAATAATTTTCTAATGGAAAATTCACCTTTTTGTATTTGTGGTACAAACACCTATAATGTGAAGGAGAAGAAACAATTTATCAACATATCAACAGAGTTGATGTTATAATCTAAATTTAATAAGAACAGCACCTATATAAATTTAAGGTTAACAATTCATAGGAAGTACTCGTGTTTTCTGATACAGCTATAAACATTTTAATGCCATTCAGAGAATTATGTTAAAGTGAAATATATTTCTCAACAGGAGTGGCTACAAAAACAAAGTATAAAACAAATTAAACATTTAATAAGTAATGCGATTGCATTTAATCTCAATAGACTTGGACTGTTTTTGTGAAAAAAAAGTCAATACGTATCCCAGTTATTAAATAGTGCGTGGATAAGCGACACTTGGATCACGGATTAATATTATTAATGCGTAAAATTACATTAAAAAATTAGATTATAATTTTTTAATAATAAATGAAATACTTTTTTTAATTGCCTTTACATAAAGTACCCATAGCTACTTTGAATACTATGTTGAGATCTATTCTTCGAATTATGTGTATGGAATGAAGCTCCACGAAAGCACCTTCAAGTTCTAGGGCTTCCAGGAGGTGAAAAAGTTTGGGGAATACTGCTTTAGAGACTGACTCCAGCTCAAATCTCTCTCTCTCTCTGATAGGGTGTGAAATTTTGAGAACTCTCGAGGGGAGTGAAAATATGCTTTATGGAGAGCGGATGGCCGGTACATGCAGTGAAACAAACCATTCTGTTATTTCAAATCTGGCGCACAATGAATGCCCCTATTGATAGTTCGTTTTCTTTTCAGCGTCAGTCGATTGAAAGGCGAAACGTGTTCGCTGGAGTTCTCATTCCACTCTCCAATGAACGTTCCGCTTCCTTCGGAGGAACTCGTTTCAGGGATCGAAAATGAAGAGCAGCAGTTCTTAAGTCGTCACAGGGCGTGGGATGGAAGAACGCCTTTTCAAAACCTCTACCGTAAATAAAACAGATGTTTTTCAGAGATTATTTGCGTAAGTTAACCGATAGGTAAAGGGTGAATTGTAATGTATATTCCATAGGTGGGCAAGATAGAGCTCTCCATCGGATTGTAAAATTATTTGTTGTGCTGTTGCTATGTTGGATTTTTTTTATTTAATATTATGATTTTTCTACTGTATTCCTTATAATATAATAAAATTAAGTGTTACATTTCTTTTAAAGATATTGTTATTTAAATAATATTAAAAAAAACATTTTTTATTTAAAACTTATACAGAGAACAATAGGATAAATGAATTTTAAAAAAATACCCTATATGACTGCCAAATTAAAATGCTATCTGTAATGGTAAAAGGGTTCCCTGCTTTCGGTATAGTCATTTGTCTTCGTTCTTCATGTAAAAAACAAAAATTTTCACAATTTTTAAGAAAATTGATGAAAGAACGTTCAAGTATTCAAAATTTTTCAGGCGGTCTCAAAATATGAAAAGCGTAAACAGCTAACTGTCAACCCTTTTATCCATTGTGAAATAGTTTGTCGCTTTCCCTCTGATCACAAATCTGGTCTCACGGAAAGGGGCGAGCCGACAAAAGATTAAAAGTCTAATCTCATGCTCATACGGAAAATATATTTAAAAGAAGGAAAAGCTATTTCAGAGAATCAGAAACACGAGAGAAAAATATTTTCAAAATTAAAGTATGAACTCGAAAAAAAAATCTTATTTTTTCCGTCCTGGTTATCGTAATGCATCTATTAAAGTGCTTTTCTCCAAAATGCGACCTTTCGAAAGAGGAGGAAAATCTGCCGATACTGTAAATAACATTCTCTCATTCGCCGAGGTCAAAGGGGAGGAGCACGTCCCATCCGTCATCGCAGAAGGGCGTGGCTTGACTAATTGAAATGTTAATTGGATTTCAGCGCGTGCGAATCTCCACAGATAAATGTCTCTTTTGATAGTATTCTGAATGGAAATGCGTCGTGAGGAGGCCGACCTCCGAAGGCCAAGCGACACGTTTGTAATGTGCGTAATGATTTCGAAAAAAAAATCGTCACACTTGTTGCTGTTAGCTGAGTAAAATGAAATGATTTTAACATCCCCGGCTCCCTAGGCACTTCAAACTGTCACGCCCATCCTCCTTCCTTCAGTTCTTACCTTGCCAGTTTTGGTTCAGGAGGGATTTGTTTTTTGATGTGTAACATCTTTCCTCTCGATTGCTAGATTTGTAGTGAAAAGGGACGGAAATGGGTAACAGGAAGTGACGTAAGTGCGCGCTATTTGATTTGACCAATGAGAGTGCTTGATCGCCTTCGGTACCCTCGTATAGTAGCATCTAGCCCCTCAAAAACTAGTTTCCTCCATGGTCATCTGCGTATATTCTCGGTCAACTTTCTTTTTTCTTTCTTTCTTTTTTTTTTTTTAATTTTAAATTTTTTTTTTAATTTTTAAATTTTTTACACCCTAAATCTCTTGCGCCCTAGGCATGTGCCTAGCGTGCCTAAGCGAAAAAGCGGCCTTGGATTTGAAGTTACGGTCTTCCTCTAGATTTTAAGTTGCCTTTGGATATATTAAATATTTGGCTCCTAAGGAATTCCTTCTACGGAAGCAAATCTCAGAAATAAAATATTTCGCACTCCATAATAACAACCGGCATTCAGTTTTGAGCGTAAGAGATTTCACTGATTGGAGTGTCGATGCATTTCATAGTTAAGATGCCATTTAAATAAGAATTTCCAATTTTTAATTAAATTTTCAATTTCTAAATTACATTTTATGTGTTTTTGTAATAACAGAAATCAACTAAAGTTTGAATTTTAAAAACAGGATGACAGATATTCACGTTCTGATTGTAAATGTAAAAAATTTTTGAAGACAAATCTGTATGCGGCAGTAAAAGCGCTAAGTTTGAATTTTGTCCTGTAGCTTCTGGATATAATCTTGTGTTGTCCTAAAACAAGGGGTTCTTAAACTGTGATTCGCGTATTCCATGACAAACACTTAAGTAAAAATATTCTAGACCAGTGATTCCCAAAGTGGTCCTCCAGGGGTCCATGAAGACCAACAAGGGGTCCACGTCAACGAAAAAATAATTTGGGGATTCATGAAGTGTAACTGGTGGTCTACGATAGTGGCTGCCGTGACTTTAATTTTAAAAGAAAATTTAATTAAATGGAAACCAGATTTTTACCTAATTAAAACAGATTATTTATTTACTAAATTAAATGAGGTTAATTTGCAGTTACAAGACGACAGCATACATTTTATTAAAACAAGGATTTTCATTTCAGCGTTTCTTGCCAGACTAAAGCTAATGGAATATAATGTGGGACGTCGCAAATTTTCTTTCTCAATTGGTCTCATACAATCTGTCAAGAAAAGGACGTTTTAATCTACCTTCAACACATTTAATGTCCTTTATTTAGATTTTGAAACTAAGTTTGAGAATGCATTGACCATTGTAATTATCATAGTAGGCAATGAATTCATATGGTCACAAAGAAAAAAATACGAAAGTCATGTTACAAGAGGAATTGATCGGAATAGGCACTAACGAAGATATAGTAACGTAAGTAAAGTTTAGAAAGATGGCAGCATTTTAGCTTTAAAAAGATATAGCTGTTATTTATTCCGAATTTTGGGAAAAGGGTTAAAAAAATTTTAATTCTTTTTCCCATGAGAGAAAAGGTTTCATCGTGGTAGCATTAAAAAAATATAAGAGAAGGAAAAAAAGCTCGGACACTACTAACAGAGGACATTTAGGTTTAAACCTGACAAAATGGATGGCAAATGTTAAAAATTTGTTATTAAAACCACAGATTCATCCCTCTCATTCAAAGCATTTGTTTGTTGCTCAGTTTTTATTTAACCGTTACGAATTTTATGTATTAATTAATTTTTAATTTAATTATTTAGCTGTTTCTTAAGTTTTAAGCACTACACTTTACTACCGCTACAAATTTAAATCTTTTAAAGTAAGTAACTCTGTACCAGTTGTCAAAAAATCATGTAAGTCAGAATTTCTCAAACTGTGAGGCACGCGAGTATGTTGAAAAGTCGAAAACAAAAGATTATTTAAGAAAATCATTAGTTAATGAAAAGTAAACAAACAAAATACATTCTGACATTATAAAAAATAAAATACCCATTTACACTGCTATAATACATTTATAAGTGTATCAGTACTGCACAATGTATTTTATAATTAATTTAACAATACTAAGTTAAGAACAAGTTTAAAAAGTACCAGTGGCCCCATGGGCTTTTCATATAAAAAATACTATTCAAAACTTAATTTTTATTTTGATAAATTTTTTTTGTATGGTTTATAATTAATCCCTTAACTGCAGGTTAAAAGTTTAAATCGCCCCCGTCCCCTTGGCCCCTCCGTAGGCGTGTGAGTGGGGGGGGAGGTAAAAACCCTCCTATGAAATAAGTAAATCCTCCATAAAAACTGACAAGGTTCTTTTATTGCATTCCAAAGCCTTCGGAATAATTTCATGGATAGCACAGAAAAGATCGTACTTCAGAAAGACGTATATATATACGTTCGGGGCAATTATCATTTTGGTTAGCGAGGCGTTTGTGTACTTCGGCGGTACACAAGGGGTTGAAATCGTGTTGTAGATTTAGCGTCAAAGCACATTATTATAGAATTCAATACATTGTTATTTTTTTTGGGGGGCGATGAAAGTTTCGGAATTTTGGGTCGCTAATATCAAAAATTTGGGGGAAGCATGATGTAAGTGGATAAATTTTCAAAAATTCATTATTAAGTAAGTAGGGGGTCTACCACATACCGAAAAACATGCTCAGGGGTATAGGAGACAAAAAAGTTTGGGAATCTCTGTCCTAGACGGTTCACGAAAAACTCATACAAAAAATAGAACCTCCTGAAAGAAACACCCCCGATTCTCAACGAATAGCGCCTCTTGGAATTGTCAAAATGAATCCACGCGACTGCTTTGTAAAAATTAGAATAAAGGCTCATCATGTTTCGACCGAACGGTTCCCGGAAAAATGAGTGATAGTTCATCTGAAAACAGTTATCGCTGGATGATTTATAAAGTACTGAGAGAGGGGACTACGTATGGTCATTTGTCTCGTAAAAAATGTTTTCTTATGATCCGGCCCCCTTAAGCCCACTCTTTTTGAATCTCTTTCTTAAGTATTTTTTTAAAGAAACCCCCAAAAGGGTGGATGGATATTTTTCCATACACCCTACCCCACAGGACAAAATCTTGGCTTTGTTATAATTGGTTTAATGCAAACAAACTCTTTTCCCCAATTTTTGTTTTATGAATAAATAAAAAATTTCATTTAAAAATGAGCTTTTTTCTCCGGAAATTTTTTTTAGTTTTTATATTTTATATTTTTAAAGCCCCTCTTAAAAATTCCTTTAACCCTTTATCTACTGACGTCACTCATAAGTACCACTTATAAATTACATATTAACCATTTTTATGAATATTCTAACAGCAGTATGACGTTTATGCGTCCCACAGCTGAAAAGTCGGTATCTTTTTGTGGATAGGTAACCGCGTTCCTATGCACACGTGCTCCCTTAAAATATTGCGAAGTCTTGTCTTTTGTCATTACCCCCGGGAACCTTTTTCCACCGTTTAGAAACCCCAATAGCCCGGGTGTTTTAAATTAGAAGGGGGTTTGGGCGAGAAATTTTTTGGGGATTTCAAAAGCTTGGACGAAGTGAGACAGTGTGAGTAATAGTAAGGTTGAAATCTTTAAATCCATTTATCGATGACAAAAGGGGAAAAATTCGCGTAGAGGTAGATTGGGGAATTCTGAATTAGATTATGGATCAAAATATCCGATTGTCTTGGCAGCTAAATCCCAAATTTTCGTATATTCTAATTTTGCATTTTTATAACAAAAATTTTTTCATCTTGGACCCCAGTCCCCTTTTTCACAGTGTTCGGCATCAGTCCCGGTCCATAAATTTGGGAAAAAATTTTGCTAGGAAAAATTTTTCATGGTGTGTTATTTGCTTTAAAGGGAAAACCCCCTGTAGAAACTCAGATTTTGGGAACTCTTCCCCAAAAAAACCACATGGTCCCCCCCCCTTTAATCACGTAAAAGTTTCTGTGGCCCTTTCTTAATAAAGAATAAAACGCAAAAAAAAGAATCTTGTTAAAATTTTATTTGCTTTTATTTGTATGCTTTTTACTAAGACAATACTTTGGAATTAGTTACCAACCTTACTTCGAATCCTTCATTTTCCCAAAAGATTTTTTTGAGAAGGAAAAAGTGCCTATTTTTTTATTCAGACAATGCGGGTAATTTTGTTGGGGCAATGTTGAACCAAAGGCTATTTAAATTTTTTTTGAATTAAAACGAACAGAAATGTTTTTTCTTCGGAAGGTTTTTCAGGAAATTCACCCCCACCTGGGTCCCAATTTTGAAGGTTTAGGGAATCATGTGTCAAATCTGTGTATCACTTCCGCGTTTGACATGAGGAACTCACAACATTTTAGCCGACGAAACGTCTTAACTCATCCATTTCGCCTTTTCATCGATCCAAGCGACAACGGGTTTGACTCCGGATATTTTTTTTAAATTTAAACGTCCTTTGACCGCCATTCCCGAACCAGACTTGTTAAACATTAAGATCAAAATTTTCTGGTGGGAGTTAACTACAAAAACTGTCAAGATATTTGGGGGATGGGAAAAGGGGAAAATTTGAGTAATCTTCAAAGCGACACAAATGGTACTGGGAAAAAAGAAATGTTGCTAAAAATGCTAGTTAGAGGATAATATCTCACCATGTAAATGGAAACTAGGCAGAATTGTAGAAATAATTTGTGGCTCAGATGGTAAAGTAAGAGTAGTTGTAATCAAAACTGCCACGGGTATTCTGTAACGAAGTGTTTCTAAAATATGTGTGCTGCCTATATATTGAAAAGATTGATTGTAATTAATTAATTCAACATTTTAATATTGTATGTTCTTATATTGCATTTTTATTGTATGTTAATCATTTCTTTAAAATATTGTAATCGAATATTTAATTGTTTGTTTTAAATTTTGTATAATTTGTCTGAAATCTGCATTTCAAGGCCGGGCGGGAATGTTTACGCCGCCTTTACCATTTGTAATTTATTGTCAATTTGGCGAGCGCCAAGGCGCCCGTCATTTAGGTTATAAGAAATGTTTTGGAGTGAATCTCCAGTTGTTGTTCAGGCTGCGAGCCGAGCAGACGTTAAGTCTCAATTTCATTAAAGTTTTTAAAGGAATAGAGTCCATTGTTTTTATTGAGTTGAATTTATTCGTGCCCCTCCATGATTTGGGCCGACGGCTACCATCCAGAAAGAGACCTCAGAAAGGGTAGAGGAAGTCCGTTGGAAAACTTCGCAGATAACGGTGCATTGCCTCCTCCCTCACAAAAATCGAATTCTGGACTCTTATGAACCACCCAATATTTTAATAACTTCAATGTATATACTGTATTTAATAGTTGCTAAAAACAAATATTTAAATTAATAAATATTAAGCTAACATTATTTTTCTCAAAGGTCACAGCAGGAACTCTCCAGTGCCATGTATCTCTTCCAGGATACATGGCAGCACGGATTCTACGGTGATGAGGATTTAAATGGTGAAGGCGATTGTTTTTTTTAAAGCAGAAGCTGCGTTTTCAGCTGCCATTTGGATCGGATTACCAAGATTCTCATTTTTATTCCGCAAAAGTCAAAAGGTAAGTGTCATTTTTTTTATATGTTAGTTAAGATCTTAGAAACGTTTCGACTATTTATTTTAAGTGAACAATGTATATAATTGATTTTACAGTTGAATAAGTTTATGATACTTATATATACCTCCAATACACTGAATATTAGAGAAAGCACTTTGCGTTTACTTTTCGGTTCGCGTGCAGTTTTTCATTTCCTTCTACACTGCTGGCCACCGTAAATGCAACACCAAGAAAGACAAGAGATAGCACAACAAAATTTATTTTGTAGATAACATGTTGACCAAGTATCAAATGATTAAATTTATACTCTTCTGTGAAGTGTGGTTCCTGCCAGAATCAGTAGCCAGAGAAGCCGCCATTGTTGGAGATCACCGCTGCCACACACCTCGGCATTGATTCAAAGAAACTTTGGATGCGTTCTTGGGGTACAGCAGACCCAGCAGCTTCCACACGTTGCCAAAGTTAATCTGGAGTGGCAACTGGGGGTGTAATCTAGGTCAATCGTTGAGCAACCATGGACCACATGTTTTCTATAGGTGAAAGATGCGGAGATCGAACCGGCCACGGAAGCAATTCAATCTGGTGATTGATGAAGAACCTTTGGACAATGCGTGCCACGTGTGGTCACGCATTATCCTGTTGAAATATGGCCAAGCCCTGAAGGTGAGGAAGGACAACTGGCTCCAACACCTCGGAGATGTAGCGCTGGCTGTTTAAAGTACCGGCAATGCGTACTAGAGGAGTGCGAGAGTGATATCCAATACCGCCCCATACCATAATATCCGGTGCAGGACCAGTGCGGTGGTGCATAATGCAGCTGTTCAGCATCCTCTCTCCACGGTGTCTCCAGACTCGAATCCGACCATCGTGGTGTTGCAGACAGATGCGTGACTCGTCAGTAAAGACAACTTCATTCCATTCTGCTGCCCAAATCCTTCTTTCATCGCACCATTGGCGGCGGAGATGTCTGTGGTTCTGCATCAAGGGTAGAACAAGCAATGGACGTCTTGAGGACAGATCACTCTGCTGTAAACGGCGTCGAATAGTATGCATAGACACTGAATGATGCGTTACAGACTCAATGTGCTGTGCTATGGTTCGTGATGTGACTGAGCGATCCGTCACTGCCATGCGCACAATCTGCCTGTCCTCACGTGAAGTGGTGCACTGAGGTGAATGGGATCGATCACGTTGGTCCGTCGTACCCTCCTGCATCCATCGCTCACATATCCGCATTACTGTTGTTTGGTTTCGTCCAACACGACTACCGATTTCCGTGAAAGATAATCCGCAATCTCGGTAGGCCACTATCCTTCCTCTGTCGAACTCGAATACTTGATCAAAAGCTGATCGCTGTTTTCTACGAGACATAACTGATCGTTTTTTTTGAAAAAACCACAAGAAAAACACAATTGCTGAACTTGAAATCGTCGAAATCTTCAAGCCTTAAATAGCGCTTTGAGGTTGCGCCACAGGTGCGCGTGATGTGTGGCTGTGCTGAAATTCTACTCATTTGCATATCTCACCTCCGTTAATGCATGTTGTAAATTTCATGTTATTTGCAGGCTTCCTTCAGGGTGTTGCATTTACGGTGGCCAGCAGGATCACACATTTTGTAGCATCATCCAGACCAGGGGTACACAACCTTTTTCCCCGCCGGGCCGCATACGTATAATAGGTATTTCACGCGAGCTGCAGCGTGAGTACAATGGGAAAAAACACTTAAAGGCCATAGCAACATTGGAAAATGCAAGATTGACAAAAATTTTAAAACTCTCATATTCGGCTTTTATTTTAATACTAACCCTTCTATCAGACACACACAAAAATATTCCCTTTCCTGCATTTCTTACTGAATTATGCACTAGTTTTGATTTCATTTCATCCGTGACCAAGCCTCTTGTTTACCTTCTATTATTAAAAAAAAAAAACGAATTGGTAGCAAAATTGATAGATTTGATAGCTTGATTTCTATAATTTACATCTAAAATATATGTCCTTTACCTCTAAATTAAATCCTACTAAACATCGTTCTTACATAATTGAATTTCTTAGTGCAAGGGGCTATGATGGAGCCTCTTAGAAAAGACCAGTGGGCTGCAGGTTGAGTACCACTGGTCTAGACGATGACGACTGGCCATATTAAAAAATTGGTAAAAAAAGAAATTCAAAAAGCAAAGATTGGGCTAAGCTACGATGTTTCAAAAGGTTTTTACGCTTAAGATTCAGCGAACAAGTGAGGTATCTCTACACAAATGGGATCACTGCGCCACTGCCTGTATGTGGCAGAGGTGTCCGCGAAGAGTTTAGCAATCATGTGATAAAATTAAGGAAACAGGAAATGTGTGTTAATCCATTATTTATTCCTTCTTTGTTTTGTAGGATTTACAATATGTTTATATATATACTTTAATTTCTACATGTGGAACCTTTCCTATTTCCATACTTTTTTACTATTGGTATTTTACATATACACTTTTTTCATTATATCTGAAATTTATTGAACATTGTTAAGATTTTTTTTTTTCAATTTGTTTCCTGTATTAAATATTTTACAATATAAGATTAGATTTTGTTTTCTATTTACACACATTGCGTTCTATAGAAGGAAAGTTGTTTTATTGTTTTTCTATTTCTGTTCGAAAATAAGAGAAAGACAATAAATAGGCTTTATAGATTCAATAATTAAAAGGTATTAATTAAACGATTATTATTAAAGCAATTTAAAAATTATAAAGTATATATCTTCAGTTTATATTTTCTCAATGACAATGGAGTTCTAAAACTTAAACATCCATTTTCTTTGAGGATATGTGAGCGATCCAGTGGTGCACACAAGGGGGGTCCGTACCCGAAGACCCCCAAGGCTCTTGATATTTTGTTTCAATTGATTATAATTCATTGTACATCGTACGTAAAATTTAATTAAGTGTTTGTTATTAATAATTAGTTTTATTAATTAATGCTGATTATTCATTCGTTAATAGTGGACTTTCGACACTGGACCTCCCCCACACTTATTTGGAGTTATGGAGTTTATCATACATTGTTTGATATGATGTCTTGAGTAGAATTTCAAGAAGACCTGCTTCCAATGTAGGAAAGATTACTAAAAAGATTCTATAACGGTGCCATACGGATCTTTATTCGGGGACTCGAAGCCGCCTTTCCAACGACGAAGTCCAACTACAGAGGGCGCTGGAATGTGTAGTAGCGTTTACCAAGTACTCGGAAGAGAGAAAACGGAAGCACGCGGCTTAGCGTGCGCTTCCCGTGGAATAAGTAGGCTCGAATATTTTTGAAGTGACACTTCTTTGGGCTCGAGAGTGAATGAGGAATTTGCCCAGTTTTGCATTAGAGTGAAAACGGAGGTGAGGAGATAGCCAGCGGGAGGAAAAGGGGGAGACACCACTTGACTTGCGTCATATCCGTGAAAAAGTTGGATGATTGCCCACTTCTCCGATTGGTCCACTTGCCCACCTTCCGATTGGGGGTCCTTTTCTTCCCCAGACTCGGAAACATCTATCAACGGTTGTATGAGTCGCAGTGTGTGCATTATGGTGTCGACAAAATAGCTCTCGCAGCAAAAGCGTGCCTTTTTGAAATATTTACTTAGACTGTGTTGGCTATATGGCGATGTGTTCGGTGGCTAATTTGCTTTTTTAATTTTCAGTTGCGTTGAATTATTATTAATTCTAGTCAGAATGCCTAAATCAAATGCACAAAGAGAAAAAGAATTTCGTAAAAGAAAAAAGAAAAAAAAAAAAAACTAACAGCAAGTTTAGTCGAAAAAGTGGCAAAAAGAAAAATAGTGCAAATTCATCAAGCCAAATCTTCATCAGAGTACAGGAGAGAATATCGAGCATTTGTAAAATATTCTTTTGATGCCGAGTGTAAGGGATGCTTTTGAGACTCTTCTAATGACAGCACTGATTAATACAGACTTGGGAATCCACCCTGTGCGATCAACAAGTCTAGTGCGTGTTGGGATGGATGCATGTGAATCAGTGGCGCACACAAGGGGGTCCTATGGGACACCCCCACAGCCCTTGATTTTATTTTCGATTGGTTATAATCCTTTGTATATATTACGTAAAATTAAATTATGCATTTGTTATTAATAATTAATTTTATAAATTAATGCTAATTATTAATTCAATGCTTAATTTTCTTTTGTTTTTGTTCCTGAAAATCGACAAGATCAAAAGAATATGTTGGGCGGCGTATCGGAGCATAACACCAAAATGGTGAACTTTCGACCCTGGACACCCCCCTTGAAAAATGTTTGTGTGCGCTACTGATGTGAATCGGTATAAGAAATTCTATCTTTCGTTACAAAAACTATGATCCCCATAAAAATGCTCACAAAGATTTTCAAAAGCGAATCGTTGATAATCCTTTTGTTCACGGGTGTTCGATTTGTGATAGATTTTGGGTTTAGAGATGATTTGAGAACGTCTGAGAGAGAGAGCACAAAAATATTTTACCGAGAATTAATTTAGAAGACATTAAAACAGGCTACAATTGCCAACAAAGTTTAAGTAGGAAAAGTATACCAAATTTATCAAAATATAATGGTTTTGTATACCCAGAAATTCCAGCACACATTTTCCTACTTTGGATTTGGTATCAGAAAGATAATTTCGCCACGAATACCTTTCATGCAAATTAGGCGATTGAGACATGTACACTGTGTTCCAACGTCAAGTTTCACTTCTATCACGTGGCGTTCCACGCACCATTTTTATTTACTTTCAACATTTGTACAGAGAGGGCACCAGATCTTTGAGAAATGCCATCTTGTCTAAATGAAACAGAAGGAAAAACAAACGGATCTGACATTCGAGAAGGGAGACTTCAATATATGTTAGGACTGATAAAGTGGTTTAAATATGCATTAGATTTTTTTTTTTTTTTTGCGAGAGCTGTTGAATTTGGAAAAGCTTAAAATGCTTTTACATAAATCAAAATATTTCCAAAAATCTAAATGGAACTTCATCTATAAAAAATTCTCTAATTTATTAAAGAACAGTTTTCAAACTGATTTAAAAAATAAAAATGTTATTGAAAATTGTAAATCAACTAGACTTATCCAACATAAAAGATTTGAGAAACCTCATTAGTTGGAGGGAATTGGAAGAGTTGTGGAGATAAAAATGATCCCCTTCTTAAAAATGGAAATATAATGCACTAAACTCATTGGATTCTTTACAAAAGGGTTTTGCGTCAATGATGAATCTTGTCATTGCTCTCTTAACAATGTTTATGTCAGCACATTTTCATATAAAAAGTTATTTTCCTCAACAGAGAAATAAACTTGGAAATGAATCGACAGCGAAATGCGTTGAAATAATGAGTACGAATGTCTACCTAATATTAAGGAATTATCTGAAAATAAGCAACAATTTCTCATTAAACATGCTTGAATTAACTTTTTTATTCATGTACATAGCTAGATATAGTAATAAAAACCATAATATTTGTACTTTTCTTTAACTTTTGCCTGTTCAAATACCCAGTGTAAAAACGCCCCTAAGTAAAGTGTCATTTGATGCGGAGTTCCTGTTATTATTCAATGACAGTTTTTCAACAGTTTTTTATATTTACTCTCTTCATTTGCAAAAATTATGATTTAAGAAGTTGCAAATTCATTCTGGAACATATTTTAAAAAAGAGAATCACAAAAAAGAATTAGCTGTCATTTTTTTCTCCAAACAAATTATTAGTACTTTTAATACATTTCGCCATTTCATTCATGCCAACGCATCGCCGCGGTTCCCCTACAAGGCAATCTGATTCAGATTTTTTCTTATCTACTTTTTCAGTTAAGAAAAAGTTGACTGAAAGCAACAAATTAAAAGATTCAAATATTAAAGTCTATTTTCTGCTTTTTTGTAAAATAGTCCGAGTGTTCGTAGGGTGGAATTAATATCCTTCTTGCTCAACATCCCACAAAACCCATGTCTATGAGTGCGTAAATAAAAAAAAGTTCAAAATGACAAAGCAAAGTTGCTGGTTTGTCACTTAAAATTTTTTTTCTACAATCCAAACATTGATGTACTTGCTTTTAAAATGCTGCTTGTTTTTAAATTTCGCCGAATGTTTTGAATAAGCAAACATGAAAATCGTTGAGATGTTCTCGACGACATAGCATTTTTGACCAATTGGCAACAAGTCATCGTTCCTCCTCTTTTTTGTATAAAATACAAAGATAACTATCTTGACCAACTTTATTTTATCATTCCTTTTCGGAAAGGCGTTTTTTAAATTCTATTTCATTTGACGTTGTGTTTTTTTTTCCACTTGTCGATTAATCCTTGAGTGCTTACTTTATTGTCTCAGCTGTTTTATCCTGTAAAATCAACAGAGTTTCAATACAAAAAAAAAGGATATTGAGGGTTTATCTCAAATAAACCCCTTTTTATTTTAATTTAAAGGTTTTAAAGGTTAAAATTTTTCCCTGTGGAGGGAAAAAAAATTGTCGGTAATTTTTTGAAAAGGACGTTAGGAGAGGAGAGAGAGGCATGGTGTGCAGAGTTAGAGAATGTTACATTTTTAAATAAGTGCATAAAGCGCAAGTAACATTCCTCTGAAGCAAGAGGGGTGAATGAGATCCCTTCATTGTTGGGCGCCCCATTACGGTTTGTGAATCGTCCGAAATGATGCGAGTAGCCTTTTCATGCGGAGCAGGTGAAATTCCAAAGAAAGCGTCATGCGACGGAATTTCATTCCCCGGTGAATGGGGACTGACCGTCGGAAGAGTGAAAAGACGCGCACGCCTATTAAAATTTAAATGAGGGGAGAAACGCTTATTTTGACCTTCATTTTGGATTTTTTTTTTCACATTATTTCTTTCGTTAGAGCCACATACAACACTAGGAATTCAATGCACTTGAAAGGAAGTCTCATCGGATTTTTTCTCGACCCTGCTTCTGAAATGAATCGAGGGAGGAGGGTGCATCTGCATTGTCCTCCACTTGAAGAGGTACAAAAAATATTCTTTTGAAAGCATCCAATTAAAACTCACTTTTAACCTGTGTGAAATGTAAAATGGAGAAAAAAAAAGTTGATTTGCCGCTGATAAAGCTGGTTGGTGGTGAGGGATCACCTTTTGTTGCAATATAAACATCACTCAACACCACATAATTCAGAATACGACGAAGGAAAGATGAATAGCGCTGGCAGATTGTGCCACACCGTAGCAAAATGGTTCTGAGCTGAATTTTTGTCTTTTTCAAACAGACTATTGCTCGCAAATGGATCGAATTGAGAAGTTCATATTATTTTCTCTGAATAAAATATTCAAAGAAAATATATCGTTTCGAGACGATTGGGAGGTTGACTATTTTGTAGTGAAAAACCAACATGGATCAGTAATTGTTTGATTTGTCACGAAAATGCTGTATTTAAAAAATACCAATCAACAGGAATCATTCAATGACACTTTTCCTCGAAGATCTCTTTCAAGAGGTGATAAAGAGGCTTTCTTGAATAATCTTTGCTACAACAACAAAGTGTTTTGTCAGAGATAATATCACAGCGGTAATAAAGACATCCTATGAAGAGTTTGTTATATAATATGAAACCGTTTACTGATGCAGAAATTGTGAAGGAGTGTGTGTTTCTTAAATACTTCTAATTTAGTGTTAGTGACAGAAATAAAAAAAAATATAAAAAATAATATTTAAAAAAGCAAAACAGGAGTTATAATATTTTGATCAATTCTCCACATTTTAAATTTCGAATGTTAAATAGGTCTTAATGCAATTCTCCCCCTCCCCTATTTATGCTCATATTGCGGCCTGCCTGAAATAACTAACATATGTATGCGGCCCGGCAGAAAAAAAGGTTGAGTATCCCTGTTCCAGACGAATAGATTCTCGTTTATAATCAAGTCGATGGTGTGAAGTAAGTAGTACAGGCGCTGCCCTGTAAACTGTTGGGCACGCATCTTTCGGTTAGGCCACGCAGTTGCAGACAGAAATCTGTCTTATTCACTGCCTATCAACATTTCTGAATGTTGATTTCGTTACCACAGTTTAAAAGTTAGACACTTTTGATGGGGATCGTTCCCTTTCTAACACTCCAATGATTCTGCCCTTTAAAGTGAAGTCGGTTTGTCTTCTTTGACGCATAATGCAACAATTGAAATACTCACGAGGTCATTGGCAACACAAACAGTGAGCCCTTCTCATCATCGTTTTATGCCGCCAAGAAAAATCTTGCATGAATATATTTATAGGTTAACGTCAATAGATTATGTCTAAAAAGTCACATATTTTGTTTTTTCATCTGATCTTTTCATTTTTACTTTACCATTATCTCAACTTTTGGACTCAAGTGAAGTACCCAATATAAATCCAGAAAATTTTCGGAATGGAGATCCCCCGTTTGGAAATTAAATAACTCCTGTTTATAAATAAATCTTTCTTTATTCTAAAACTGTGTGCCGTATTTCTTAATAAATCATACTTCCACCCTCCCCCATACACGCATATATATATATTGAATCGAATGAATGTGGATCTATTAAATATCCTATAAATCAAAAGGAGTATAAATTCAGAAATAGAAAACCAAGAACAAGAGACCTATAAAAAGTCTATGGAGAGATAATAAAAAATCCATGGACCCAAATGGAAAACTATGATGTCTCTGACTAAAGGTATTGAACTGGGTTTAAGCTTGCTTAATGAGATTAATATCTTCCCCTTTATGAGATAATTTACACATTACAGCCCACGAAAATAAGGAATAAACATCAATAATGAAAATCACGCAGATTTAAAACTTGCCCTCTAAGGGGAAGAAACAAAACAATTTTGAATGAGTAAGTGAAGATAGTAGCAAAAGGTATAAAGTGAGAAAGAGCAAACGGAAGTTCAAAACAAAGCTAAAATTCCGAAAACAAAAAGGAAACCTAACGAAGGAAATTCTGTACTGTGTTGATACTGTGTGAAATTGATATAATTTAAAAGAGAGAACATCTTAAGTCATTTGGAGACATCTTAAGTGAAGAAATCTCTCTCTATATATATATATACAGTCGGACCTTCATTTTTTTTACCTATTCTTGCGAACTTTTTCCTGGAACCAAGGACATTTTACTATTTTCATCCTAAAATAACCCCCAAAGAGAGAAGGGAATTTTCTGTTCAACAACTTTTTCTCTTGTGATTCGAATTTTTCTCTCCCTATTTTAAAAACATATTATTCTCTCTTTTAACGCAATTCATGGTGATCAATTTCCTTGAACTGATTTCACCAGAGCAATAAAATTGCAATAATTTTTCAAATAAAAACTCAAACAAAATCAGTAGATTTTATCAGTAATTAAATTTAAGGGCGAATGTACTGACATATGTTTAAAATTACTAATTGTAAAATAATCTATGTTTAAAATAACTCGTAGGCTTAAAATGAGAATATGTCATAAAAATTTATTAATGTTAATAAAAAATTATTTTTTAATTTTGTGAATAATTATTTTTTATAAAAATTTATAGTTTTTATGAATTTAAATTATAGTTTCTAAAATACATTAAAAGGTTAATAAGCATTTAAGGAATATTCCAAGTTTTTTCGGGATTTAGTGACTTTATTAAAAAAAGCTTCAATTGTATGTGTATGCAGAAAGTTAGCAAAATATTCAAGTTCTAAATAGTATTTTTTAATTTTTTTGTTATTTGGTTTTTCTGCATGATCAGTTACCAGATCATTATTTCTTTGTAGATAACTAAGAATAATATTTCTATAAAATGAATTGTGGAGATAATTTGTCTAAAAAGACCCTTTAATAATGATAAAATGAAAGGCTTATCTCTTTAATAATAAATATTACTTTAAAAAATTGTTATATCAAATTTAAAATTTGAATCCAAAAAAATTTTCACCATTTGTACTATATTGGCTTTCATTAAATTCTAAAAATAAGGATGAAAATTACAATTAAGTGTATAACCTAAGTAATAACTAAAAATAATTAAATCTATGGGTATAAATATATAACATGAATTAGCATTTATATTATCCTTCTCAAAGGTGCATCTATATATATATTTGCCAGTTATCCCCTTTTCTTGGTGTTGCCGCTTAAATTGCTTATGATAAAAGCCGTTGTGAAAGAGATAAAGGCTCCTTTTAATGCCAGTTGAATAATTGTAACATATTTTTCCTATTTCGTTAACTTATTTAAAGGATATTTAATATATATTTGATAGAGAACCTTAATTATGTCTTCTATATCAATAGAAATAAATAACTCTTCAAAGTTATACCTACGAATACAATTTATGCAATTACTTTATATGGATTTAACAACATTCTTACAATTTTTGACAATAATAAATTAATTAGTGTAGCCTAAAGGGCCCTGAATTACTTTTTGTAACATTTTACCACGATTTATTAAAGTATTAGTTACTGTTTTAAATTTAATTGAATTCTTATAGAATATTGGATTAAAAAAATGAGTGGGGAATTTATAACAGCAGATATTTAATCCAATTTGTTATGAAGTGCAAAGATACGATTAAAAATTTCTCTTTTGTTGAGTATGGATTTTATAAATGCTTTACAGCTGTTAAATACAGATTTTAGCTTTGAACCCTTTTATTAAGAATATAATCATAAATAAAAAATATTTGCAAATGATTGCAGAATTGCCCATGATTTTATCAACATATTCTATTTCAAAATACTTTTGCGATTTTAAAAATTGTAGTTCAATAAGTAAGTGTAAGTAATATCCGTCTCGTTTGCATGAACCCTTACTCGATACATCTCTCTTGACTCATGACACATAATCTCTCTCTTTATATATGTTATCGGCAAAGTATGAAATGCTGGCATTCTATAGAATGCCGGACGTTTTTAGGCAAAGTATGAAATAAGAGAATTATTTCATACTTTGCCTAGCAATTTTATAGAATGCTTAGGCTTTCTATAGAATGACTAAAGCTGTTTAGGCAGTAAGAAATAAGGCCATGATAAGGTTACTATATGAATGACGTACATTTCTAAAAAACACAAATGTTATTTTGACAAAATAATAAGAGTGCCATTAAAAAATTATTCAAAATTCGTAAAAGAAAAAGAAAGCTGTACTAAACAAAATTTATGTCTTTCTTTTATTAAGGAAAGCAAAATTTTCAAATAAAAAACTGAGAACTTAAAATTAATCTACCTATTGCAACATGGTAGGCTTGAATGGCATTTTGAATTACATTTCATTACATTTTTCCCGCAAAGACCATTTTTATTATTTTGCTACTTTGTTTTACACATACATTGGACGAATCCTTCGCCGCTTCCATTGGAATGAGCAATTGCAACTGACAGATGAGGAATTTCAGGAATATCTTTAATTCGAAGCAAGTTCTTCGGACACAAAGTAAGTTATGATTCTTTTAAAATTCCTTCAGAAGTTCCAAGTCGATAGAAACCATCTTTCCCACTCGTTACAAGTGCCAATATATTGGCATTTAGAAAAAAATCATAAATTTCACAACAATGCCTTTTTTTAAAATAATTCTTCTGTTCTTTCTGTCAAGGTTCACAAAGTGGATGTACAGTTCAATATCATAACGTGTAACGAGTTTGTATTTGGTTGAAAGTTCTTTCAGAATTCTATCACGTCCTTCGTGTGCAATAGCCAAATGAGCTTCATGAAGTACTTAAAATAGCTCAGAATCCGTGATGTAATACTGTATAGAAGTACTTCGCCACCTTTATATCCCCGTGGACCGGTCACCGTTTGATAATTTTACCGCGGCCCGCTGAGGGTGGGATGTTGTTTATATTTTTAATTGTTTTGAATTAATAATTTAATTGTATTTATATAAACATGCCTTCAGAATAAAATTTAGTTACTCCAAAAAATGAATATAAATTGACTTTACATGAAATATAAAGTGACTTCCATGGAAAGTCATACAAACACTAGAGAAACAGTAAATAAAGAAATAATTTAATACTCCTTGAGTGGCTCGATATCATTTGATCCGCGGACCGGTGGTTCGGAACCATTCTGTATAGTACTGACGCCTTCTTTAACAGGTTACATGAGTTTACTTTTATTTTCACCAAACATCACATCATAGCTATTCAATAGCCAATAAGCCCTAGATTCCTTTTTAGTAGTCCTTTTGGCTTTTTGTATAACAGTTATTAACTTCTCGTACGTAGTTTCAATTAAAAAAATACTTTCTTTTTGCAGCCTCAACTCGAGTTTTGAGAAGCTCGTCGTCGAATAGTTGTTTCAAGCCTATAGACCGGAGTCGGCAATCTTTTAGCTGTGGAGTGTCAAAAATCAACCTACTAATTATGATTCAGCGTGCCACACAGTAGGGTATTTTTGAAACAATTCTATTCCCGCGATAATGTATGCAGAGTTAGAGATTAGAGTTCAATTCTATAGATCAGTGCTTCTCATACTTTCAGCACTGGCGCCCCCCTTTTTAATCACAATTTTTATCGCGCCCCCCCTTATACATTAATAAATTACTGAATGCAATAATAATGCACTTTTTTTGACGAGAAAGCTACAATACACGATCTTAATTATAAACCGTACAAATTAATAAGTATTAAATTTTGTATATGTTACTTTTAAGCAAAAAAAATAAAATAAGTTATAGGATAATCATTATGTTATTTTTCCTTTCTCTAATTTTTAAATTGGAACATATTGCAAAATGCGGTGACTGCTTAGAAGACAAAATATAGAAAGACTATATTACTTAAGAGAAAATATACTTACCTTCTTTCAAAGACTTTTCAATTTTTCTTTGCTAATTCTAGGAAAAAATCCAAGAAAACTGAACTAAAATGTTTAAACTGTGCGTGACCTTAAAAAAGACACAAAATCACAGACACTTTTCGCTAACATTACAGGAATGTTATTTGCAGGCAAAACTGTCATATTTTGTTCTAGTTATTGTAATTTTACAGTCCTTTGATGTTCGACAAATAGCATGTTGAACTTTTGCTTGCTTGTGTGTTTTTGACAAAGCAAAGTGTGTCTTCTGATACTTATAGCTTCATACTTTAGTTGATGGGGTTTTTTTTGGTAGCATTTGAAAATTTTTTTTTTCGTTTCATGTTCATCGCTTTTCTTAAATTTACTTTATATGGATTTTTTCAGCAGGTTCATCCCTTTTTTATCAGTTTTAAATCTTTCAATAGAGATCAAAGATGCCCATTTTTTTTAAATATATATTCTGATCATTTACCAAACATTTACCTGCTCATTTACCAAACCACAATAAGTCGTACAACAGGGCAGTCGAAGTCACTAAGTTATTCATAGGGTGGGGATGTAGCATGAACACAAAAAATATTTTGGAAAAAAATGATCGCACCGAACTCAGTCAAAACAAAATACCTTAAGATTGTAAAAACGTTTGTCACTCCCAAAAAGAGGGGGATATGGGACAAATATATTTAAGTTCACGTTAAAACTGTCAAACAGGAGGATAGTGTCAGGGCCATTGGTAACAATTAAACAGTTTTGTCACAGAATTACCGATTTCGTGGCTCAGTGCTCGGCTGACTGCCCCGGATTAAAAGTGTATTTAATACAATATGGATGCTCTAAAAATTGTGTAAAACGTTTTTCATTATGCTTTATATGTTTGGGAATACTCAAAAATAAATCTTGCCAAGTAATCCTTCAAAGTGCTCTCTATGCTTTTCCAGAAACCATAAACATATTTTACAAGGAAAAACGCAGCAGAAGTAGCTTATTTACAATATCCCAAATGAAAAAACAAATACATAAGAGAGCAGGGACGTAACTAACCGTACAAGTAAGTTCGAAGGTCAAACCGCAGCAAATACATTCTGCTCTCTGCCTACAGCTAATGTACAATATTTCAATAATATAACAGTGATGAAATTTTTATCTCCTTAAAATTTTTTTGATTATGGGTCTGGGTTTTGTTTTTTCTCTGAAAGAGTAGTATTTTAAATTTGAAAAGAACACGTAATAAAAAATCTCTCATCATGGGATTACCGCAAATCAAATCAAATGTTTTTTATTTGGTTATAGTATCTCAAAGATAAATAATGAGGTTTTGAAGTAGAAGCTTTTATTTTTTATGACGTAATATCGCAGATGATATATATAAATTATATCAGTGTAAATGTGTTTTTATTATGTCAGAAAGTATTTTTTTTACTTCATTCCAGTAAATAATTTTTTTAAATCTTTTATTTTCGATATGCTCGCGCCCCCCTCGCGGGTTTATCGCGCCCCCGGGGGCGCGCCCCACAGTTTGAGAAACACTGCTATAGATTTACAGCTTTATCACACATTCATTTTGCATCAATTAAAAATATTTCCTAACATAAGAATAAACAGCATAAAATATTACTATTTCTTCAACAAAAAATAAAAAAATAAAATTTTAAAAAAAACCTCGAAATTGTACATATATTGTTTTTTAAACATATTTATTAAAATAAGAAATAGACAAAGTAAAATATAAGTATTTCCCCTGATTACAGTTAAATAAAATTTTTAATCTGAACTTCGCTCTATTTTCATATCGCCAAAAATGTGTTGTAATTTGTGACTTTTACTTTGACATGATTCTGAGCATTCAGTAGTTAAATAATTTATTTGTGGACTTGAAATATTTTTCGTATGAGGAAAGATACTTTACTTGGATATGTAGAACTAAAAGGGAAAATGCAGAATACATGCAATTTTCTCTCTTCAAACAATAAATATCTCTAGCTATGGTATTCAATAATTTACAAAAAAGCTGAAAATATACCTTTAGACTATCTTTCAAATTTTTTCATAATTCCTTAATTGTCCAAATTCTGGAGATGTTTGTCTAATAAGATCTATTACAAATTTATGAAATTCATTCAAAAATTGACAAATTTGTTGAGTAGTGATGAGTGTCACTGATAATTATACCGTGTGCCATAGGTTGCCTACCCCTGCTATAGACCATGACTCTTTCTCCAGCACTACAGCTTGCTTCTCCGTTTTCATGCAGCACAGGGAAAAAACAATTTTTTTCAATTCCTACTATTAGCTCGCCATGTCTATATATATTTATTTATTTATATATTTGTATATTTATTTATTTTTATCTTGGTGGAATTTTCAATCGTTAATAAAATACATTTTAAAGCGCTGAATTGAGCTGAAATTTTATATACAGGATCATTTTGGATGACAATACAATAATTTAATTATAATTAATAAAAATTAATTGATTAAAACTAATTATTTAAAGAATTACAAATACAGCCACGTTGGCGACTTAGCGACCCTTTTGGCGACTTGTGTCAAAACTTGAAAAGGTTTTTTTTCTCACGTGTTAAAGCATTCAGTTGGACTGAAATTAAAAGGACAATACGATACTTTAATGATAATTAAAAAAATTAATTACCACTTAATGTTATGATTCTGTCATATGTATATACATATTTATATTAATTGTAACTATTAAATAAAAAGTAGCTAAAATAAAATTTTTCTTTGTTGATCTAAGTAGGAATTGATTACTGCGATTACTGCGACAGCCATGAACAACATTACTCGCTATTGTCTTCGCGTATTTGTCGTTGCCAGTAAAGTTCAAACTACTTATTAATTGGTAGTGTTCCCCTAAAATATTAGCTGCCTGTTTATCATTCTGAGCCAAGAGTCCATCTGTAGATTGAATAGTGTTGCACTTTTCAAATTGGGGCTGTTCTTTACTAATGCCCTTCACCAGCTTCCACGATTTATTGTTGGATGATCTTGAATCCAGAGTTCATTCCACCTGTCTCTCTTGATCTGCGCATACAACTTTTTTAATTGTGCATTCACTCTGTTTAGTTTGATTCTATTGGTGTCACTATGATCAGAATCCACATCCTATAGTATGTGTCTTCTCTCTGCAATTAATGGTTGGAGAACAGGCATTTTACTAGTTAAGTAAGGCCTCTTTCTTCTAAATTTGCCTCTAGGTATGGACTGGCCAGCAGCACAGTAAATGGTTCGTTTAAAAGACAGCCAGTCAGTCTCTAGGTTATCAGTGAGGGGTTGCGTACAAATCAGTTTTTCAGCTCGATCAGTATAAGCTTGCCAATCGGCACGCTTAAAAGACTATGCTTAAAGACTGTGTGTGCGTACAGCAGAGGGATCACATGTGCGACAACTCTTTTCCACGTCACTACGCACATTGTTCCCGTAGAAGCACTCACGAACTTTTTGTAAGGTCTTTATAACACCAAAATGACCTCCAGTTGGACTGCCATGCAGTTCCTTAAGGACTGTTGTAGACTATTCAACAGGATTCTTGGTCGAAAATTGTATAGTTTCCTATTAGTTGTGAAGAAACCCACAGTAGATTTTGACGGGCTAAAACTTCATTTGTGGTTTACAGCAAAGCTCCATCCGTCAGCCAGAGCCAGATTCACACTCTCATCTACCTTTTCAGTATCAGAACCTTAAGTTGGACATGAGGACCACATGAGTTAAGGATTCCACTTCTGACACCAAACGGTTACGTAGATCCGAGGGTTCGTGGGTTTTATGCAAAACAATCACAAAGAAAATAAACAGTTCTTTAAGAGCGATGCGAATTTATTATCAAAAATCCAATCCTTTAAATACAGGATTCAGCAGCAATATACACAGAGTAAATATCCGAAGGTCTTCACATCTTCCTTAAGGACTCGTGTGAGTCCGGCTATTTTCAGCAGTGCCCTCTCAGCTCCAGAGCTTGATGCTGCGATTTTAGGTTTGAATTTAAACACCTCACCTGGGCCTGATGGTATTCACGGTCAAATGATAAGTCATTTGGGCCCACATGGAAAACAGAGACTTTTAGACCTCTTAAACGACTCCTGGAGTCTGGGTCGTCTTCCTCGAGATTGGAAAAAAGCGATCGTGGTACCTATTAGAAAACCTGGCAAGGACATTGCTTCTGCTGGGAGTTTTAGACCAATTGCTTTGACTTCCATAACATGTAAAATTATGGGAAAAATGATTTTAAAGAGACTTACGTTTTATTTAAATTTCCACAACCTGTTACCGAAGGAGCAATATGGTTTTAGTGAGGGCCACAGCACAATTGACCAGGCGCTTTATTTTAGCCAGAGTGTCAGAGACGCCCAAAACAAGAAACCTACAAACCACACTATAGCTGCCTTTCTTGATCTTTCTAATGCCTTTGATAGGGTTTGGACTCAAAAGCTGATTACTAAGTTGTATGTTAAGTTCGGTATAGTTGGTAGAGCGCTTACCTGGATTTATGATTTTTTGAGAGATAGGCACATTAGGGTGAGATTCAATAGTTCGACCTCAAATAGTTTTAAAATAAGCCAAGGTGTTCCTCAGGGCTCGGTTTTAAGCCCAACCTTGTTTACACTTTTTCTTGCAAGAATTGAAAAAGTCATTCCTAATGACTGTGAAATTGGAATCTTTGCAGATGATATTGTCCTCTGGAGTTCCGGTTCTGATACTGAAAAGGTAGAGGAGAGTATGAATCTGGCTCTGACTGACGTGTGGAGCTTTGCTGTAAACCACAAATTAAGTTTTAGCCCGTCAAAATCTACTGTGGGTTTCTTCACAACTAATAGGAAACTATACAATTTTCGACCAAGAATCCTGTTGAATATTCAGCCCCTGGAAATAGAGAAACACCCAAGGTATTTGGGCTTCATATTAGATCCTAAGATTTTGAGTAATAGACATTTGGAACACCTTGAATTGAGAGCTAGAAAACGCATTAAAGTCCTAAAGTACATCTCCGGCCATGATTGGGGTGCTGATGCAGGTACTCTCAGAAACACTTACGTCTCTCTTATTCATCCCATTTTGGAATATGGCTTCCCCATCTTCTGTTGCTCCTCTGATTCAAACTTGCAAAAACTTGTACATGTTCAACTCAGTGCTGCAAGGATTATTACAGGCCTTCGCTATTCTTGCCCAAAAGATATTGTGCTTTATGAAGCTGACTTGCAGCCAGCTTTTAGTTTTAGGAGAAATGCATGTTTAGTGAAGTACTACAGCAAGCTCTCCGGTCTTGGCTTTCAGAATCGTACATCGAAATTTCTAAGGTCATGGAGCAGTCACCAGAGGCTCAAACGATCTGGAGTTTTTCGGATAGTAGAAGTGCCATCCAGCATTTGGCCAATTGGCATAATGTGAGGGATCCCACAGGTACAGACATTCTCAAGATACTAAAAAGACTTTCCCTTTCTCGTCAGATGCACTTCCAGTAGATCTCGTCTCATGTTTACATTGCTGGGAACGAAATTGCGGACAGCTTAGCCAGGGCTGGTGCTCGCGAAACTACAGCGCCTGCTGCTCCTCTTACTTATTTGGAACTATTTTCAAAGTATAAAGCAAAGAACAAGGCCATTTGGATGATCCCACCGCTGCACCCATGGTATCAGAGCAAATACCCTGGCGGCTTCTTGGTTCGGGGCAGCAGTGGAGGAGATCAAACAGCGCTTACTCGTTTCCTTAATGGTCATCTGATGTCATTGACTTTTGTCGATAGCATTAAACATTTCGAAATTCGCCCTAAGTGTTCTTCTGCTCAGGCCTCCCCTGGGCACATTTTATCTTGTTTAGGACTTACCAGGCAGAACTTGGTTCAAGATCCCCTTTTGGTTTTGGACCCTCTGAGTGAATGGACTCATGGACCTGATCTAGCTCTGCTGATCTCGGGGATGACAAACAACAACAGGAATTGACTCTTAAAATTTTTTTATTATTATTTAGAATTTAAACTGTATTTGGAGCTAATGACCCAAACGATTTCCCGAGAAACAAAACATTGCATTAAATTTCCATGAAAAATCCGGGAAAGTTGATTGGCCAACACAAGATTTTATTTAATATTGGTTCATTGTAATTCCTCTCAACTTGTGTTTCTTTAGTCGCGGTTTTTGATGAATAACTTCCGAGTTTGTAAACATATTTAATATTCGTAAACCGATCTAAAATTTACATGAAATTGCAAACAAAATGATACAAAAAACATCTGTTTTATTTAATTATTAGTTGAAAAAATGTAAGAAAAACAAAGAAAATTCTTCATTTTCAAATCCTACTATTAGCTCACACACAATCTCTTTATATTTATTTATTTATATATTTATTTATTTATCTTGGTTGAATTTTCAATCGTTAATAAAATACATTTTAAAGCGCTCAATTGAGCTGAAATTTTATATACAGGATTATTTTAGATGACAATACAATAATATAATAATAATGAATAAAAATTAGTTGATTAAAACTAATTATTTAAAGAATTACGAATACAACCACGTTGGCATCATTTTTGGCGACTTGTGTCAAAACTTGAAAAGGTTTATTTTTCTCACGTGTTAAAGTATACAGTTCAATTGAAATTTATATAAACGATTGTTTTGGATCACAATACGATACTTTAATGATAATGAATAAAAATGAATTACGACTTAATGTTGTTATTCTGTCCTATGTATATACATATTTATATTTTAATTGTAACTATTTAATAAAAAGTAGCTAAAATAAAATTTTTCTTTGTTAATCTAAGTAAGAATTGACTTAAATTTTTTTTTATATTACTTGCTTCTGAACAAGTTTAAGTAAAATTGAGTATTTTGACACTCCCGAACAAACCACAATGTGCAACTGACAAATTCTGAGCCTGAGATACGCGTTAAAAGTCTCGTTCCTTGTCATATAATATTCGAAACGAATCGCAGATGTATTTCATACTTAGCCAGTTTCTCATTAGGCATTCTATAGAATTCCTAGGCAATGTGTGAAATAAGAATCATTTCATACATTGCCGGCTAGTTTTAGGCATTCTATAGAATGCCAGTAACTTTTATATATATATATAACTTAACTCAGTAGCGTAAGAGCCTATGATGGCCAAGGCCTACTGGGCCCAACTCAGTGTACGCGACCTTGGACCCTGAGGTGCATGAGCAGAAGTTCTAGTCAGGTGGCCAGTCTGAGGCGAAAATCCCCAGTGTTAGCTCCCAAACAAGCTTGGTACTCATTTATCGACCCACTGAAGGGATGACAGGCTAAGTCAACCTTGCCCAGCCCGGGATTTGAAACTCGGATTTGTGGTGTGGAAGCGCGATGCACTAATCCCTCAATCACTGGGCTTTATATATAGTATATGAATAAAATAAGTGGTAAAAAAATTTCCTACTAAGATTGGAAAATAATAGTATTTCTAAGAATATAGAAATTCAAAACAGTAAGCATTAAATGCCTTAGAATATTGATATGGTTTATTATTACTATAAATTTATCATTTTTCCTCGTTAGATATACTTATAGTTACCAGCGAATTCAAATTAAAGCTAAAATTACTTATTTCCTTAGTTTTATTGTAATGAATAATTTTACTGTAATCATTTATTGTAATCATCATTTTATACAGTGGTGGCCAAAATTGTGGACACTTTTTTAACTTGTCATGTTTTTTTAAGTTTGTATGCTTATAGAACATTTTACGTTGCACAAATACAAAGTATTTAATATCGTTTTAAAGATAATTTAATACGGAATTCAATATATAAAAGAAAAATCAGATATTTGAAACGCAAAGAAAGTTATGCTGCAATAACTGTCGATATACATTAGATAGCGATGATAGCAGAGAGTTATCAGAGCTTAGGGAGGTTGCCTTTATTCTTTATTACAGCTTCACATCGATGTTTCATTGACCTGAAAATAGTTTTAAGCTCTTCCTTCGTTATTATGATGCCAGGTAGCAGTTTATCCTCAATTAGTTCCTTTTTTATTTCATGGGAACCTCATTCGGACAAGAGTTTTCAAACGGTGCCACAAGTTTTCGATAGGATTGAGGTCAGGACTGTTTCCTGGCCAGGATAACAATGATATTTAGTCCAAAAGCAATGAAATCAAATGAAAGAGTAAATTGGAAACATGTGTGACGAAAGTGGTATTTCTTTTGTTAACATTACATAACAGGTGGGTAGTTTAGTGACTACATCTGGAGACTGGACGCTTTGCTTAAGATGCCAGGAGACAAATTTAATTTTTAAAAAAAGCAGGAAAAGGCCAAAAAAGGTACAGCATATCTGTTGATAGCAGAACAAAAATACTATGTTTCAGAGATAAAAGAATTTCATGGACATCCGTCAGAAGTGGTCTGAGTGATGCTGGTGTTTCTGTCAGTTCAAAAACAATCAGGATTAGATTAGCAGATGTAAGACTAAAAGATAGAATTCCACGAAAAAAAGCCCTGTTTCAATTTACAGCAGTACTAAAAGGGACTACAGTAGGCAATGGAGCACATTAATTGGACAAATGATTATTGGTCACAAGTTATATAAAGGGATGAAACTAAAATATGTTATTCGGCAGTGATAGCCTAAAATATGTAAGAAGTAGAATAACAAAAATGCTACATCCTGACTGCACCCAGGCAACTGTAAATTACCCACAAAGTTTTGTCATTTAGTCATGCATATCAGCATATGGTATTGGTCGCCTTCATATTATCGATGGGACACTGAATGTCGTAAAATACATTGACACCATTCTAGAACCCAAAATTCTACTTCCCATCAGGGATATATTTACTAACAATGCTTCATTTATTTTTCAGCAATAATCTGCTCCTTGCAACGCAGTAAAGTAATCAAAAGACTGGTACTGTTCTAAGATCATTGAGTTGTTGTCTTGGTAAAGAAACAATCTTGAACTCGATCCTACCGATAAACTTGTAGCACTGTTTGAAAACTCTTTTCCGAATAAGGTACCCATGAAATAAAAAGGAGCTAATTGAGGATATAACTGCTTCCTGGCGTCATGTAATAACGAAGGAAGAGCTTAAAACTATTTTCAGGTAAATAAAAAATCGATGGGAAGATGAAAGAAAGAAAAAATGCAACCTCACTAAGCTCTGATAACTCACTGCTATCATCAGTATCCAATGTATATCGACAGTTATTGCAGCAGAACGTTTTTTGCGTTTCACATATCTGATTTTTCTTTTTTGTATTGAATTCAGTATTAAATCCTCTAAAATGATATAAAATACTTTGCATTTTGCTCAACGTAAAATTTTCTATAAGAATACAATTTTAAAAAACATAACAATTTAAAAAAGTGTCCACAATTTTGGTCACCACTGTAATACTAGTGTCCCTCTAGTAATGGTAGTATTTATACATACTATTTAATTATTTTAGATGTAAGTGCTGTAATTTAGCCAATAATATTATACTTTGAATTTGTATTTGGGTTCAGAATCTGGCAATAAAACTTGTTTTTTGTATTCAGATTCAGCGCCGACTATGCTTTTTTGAATGCAATTTTAGTTGAGTTACCTTTTTCTTGTAATGGATATAAATATTTTAACCATTATTTTCAATGGGTTTTCGCTCAGTATTATTAACAGAAAAGGGGATTTTCATATAAATTATTTTATTTTTAAGAGCTGTCCTAAATCAGCAATGTTTAGAATACTGCAACATCCATATATATATATATATATATATATATATATATATATATATATATATATATACACGGTTGCAAGACTTAAAACAGGTGGGTTTTATTGCCATAATTTAACGAAAATCACTGAGAACATGAAATTCTGAAAATGAGGGAGAGTATTATGTACGTAAAGGATGACGAAAGCATCGGCGCTGAAAAAGGAATACAAGCATACGGTATGGAATCAAACAAAAAACAAGCTTTTTATTGAATGATAGTATCGTGACTCATGATTGTCTATCCAACAGGAAGAACAACAAGCAGATGTTCCTTAATATGGTATATACCCTACCCTTACTACAATGGTTGTTTTTGCACCGTCTCTGCATACTCAGAACCAGCTGGTGCAACATTTTGAGGTAGGAGTACCCTTTCCCTCAATCAATATCTGTTTGAGTTGTGGTTGTACTCCAAATGATGTGAGCGTGGCAATAGTTCCCCCCAAAGCATCCCAAAATGTCGATGGGATTTAAATCTGGAGCACGCTGGCCAATCCATTCGAGTGATATTTTCACTTTTCAGCAGCTCCTCAACAGCAAGAGTGCGATGTGGCAGTGCATTCTCCATAAGATGAAGTCTGGGCCAATGGCACTGGAAAGATGCAGATGGGGAAGAAGTACCTCCTCACAATAGCGACCCCCGGTTACAGCCCCTCTGTCGAAAAATGGGAAGCCAGTTCCCCCGTTCAACATAATGCCAACCCAGACAAGAACTCCAGGACCACCGTAACGATGTCTTTCCTTTATGTTACTGGGGTAAAACCGGGTCCCGATCTTCTCCAAATCAAACGCGTTGGAGAATCGCTTCTGGTACGGAACCGACTCTCATCCGTAAAGAGGACACGACCCCCTTGGGTCTGTTGTCCAGTTTTGTGCTTCTGTCCCACTGTACGGTGGCTTCGGGGGAAATCTTCAACGGAGGCAGCGTTCAGGACGGCGGGTGAACAGGCCCCTTTGTGAAAGCGTTCGGCCCAGTAAACCACTAAAACTCTGTCGACCTGTTGCTGTACAGAGTTTCTGAGCAATGGCGCTTGTTTACTGCTGTTGAACTTTTTTCGCCTGCAGGATGATATATCGGTCATCCCGCAGTTGTCGTCCCCGGGCGGCCACCACTAACATTTCCCAACAGCTGTACCTGTGTTTTGGAACGCTTTCCGCGCGCGAAACGACACTTTGTTGATTCCGAACTCTGCAGCTACACTGGTGACAGTACGCCCTCCTCCAGCTTTCCGATCATTCTTCCACGTGTGAAGTCATCCAGATGATTTCTTCTAGCCATATTTCACGAACTGACGAACTGGCACTTGCAGAGAATATGGTGAATTGCGTCTCCGTCCTTCATTTCATTCTCCCGTTGAGCAGCGCGCGCCGGCATCACGCGTTTTGCGTACGCTCACATCGCTTCTGACGTTTTGTTCCTGATATTTGCATACGCATGACGTTTCTACATTATGTGTTCTCTACTGATCTCCAGACCTCCTTTTCTGCAATTTCATGGCTATCTGCTAAATTTTTACATTGTTGCTTAAGTTTTGCACACCAGTGTATATATATATATATATATAGTTTGGGAAAAAGAAACCATTTCTTTTGAATGAAATTCAAAACTTTATTTAACATGTTTTGGATTGTCCAATTTGGGTTAAATATGTACCGTTTTGTTGTATAATTTGTTGCCAATTTAAAGGTAGCTTCATATTGCCTCTCTCATAGAAGTCTTAGCCTATATTCGCGGAAAACTCCAGTAATCGATTTTCGCAATCTTCTCTTGATCCCAATTTCTTATCACTCTGGAAGTTTTGCAATGCGAGAAAAAGGTGGTAATCGTTTGGTGCCAGGTCCGAACTATATGGTAGATGCATTAAAACGTTACAACCAAGCTCCCGGAGGTTCTGGCGAGTCACTACAGACGTGTGTGGCCTGGCGTTGTCTTGATGGAACACAACACCTCTTCAATTGACCAATTCTGGCCGTTTCTGGTCAGTCAGTAGCTTCAATCGGTCCAGTTGTTGACAATAGATATCTGAATTTAGTGGTTGGCCCTACGGAAGCAACTCATAATAAATCATTATAACCTTCCTGGATGTTAGTCCTGGTTTGGCCACCGTTTGAGCTGCTTCACCGCGCTTTGACCACGATCTTTTTCGCACAATATTGTCGTATGTGACCCGTTTCTTATCCCCAGTCACCATCAACTTAAGAAATGGGTCGATTTCATTCCATATGGCCAGGGCTTTGCAGATGAAAATTCGATCCATCATGTTTTTTTGTGCTTATTGGTGTGGCACCCAAACATCGAGCTTCTTTTTGAATCCAACTTTGCTCAAATGGCTTAAAACTGTTTTATGGTTGATCTTTAGCTCCTGGATGATGCTACGACTACTAACATGCCTGTCAACTTCGATTATTTCTGTGATTTTATTGACATTTTCGATGACGGGTGCGGGGCAACTTTAACATCAAAAGTGCCTGGACGGAATCGACGAAACCAAAATTGCACGTAATTGGCTGTTACAGTATCGGCATCATAAACACCATTCACAATTTCATCCGACCTGGCTTGCATTTTCGCCTTTATCAAAGAAAAACTGTAAAATGTACCGAATTTTCTCTTTGTTGATTTCCATTATTAACACATTAGTATTTTTATTTTTAACATTTGTAACTCACAACTAAATGGACCAAACAAAAAACAGCAAAGTAATTTTTTTAGTGTGAAATGTCACCTCGACAACGAGCATAAATTTGAAATGGTTTGATCGATACTTCACGAGATATCACCACTACAGCTATCAACCGAAAAAATAATGGATTTCTTTTTCCCCAACCTAATATATATATATATATTAAACTATTATTTTTATAAATTTTCTAATATCTAGTTTATACTCGTATTACAATTTCTGTTCTGTTTTTCAGCTATAGTGCTATAATAATGATTTATGCCTCTATAGTTGAGAATATTAACTATATATAAATATGGAGAGAAGATATGCACAGAGGGGGGACCACAACGAAAAGAGCTACTGGCGAAGTGAAAGGAGTATTTTGGTTGCTGGAATGTGAGAAAATGTTGGTTCTAGAAAGACAGACAAGCTCTGTCGTTTCGTTCGTCTTCCAATAAGACTTTGTAATGAACATTGTTTTTAGATGTATCTGCGAGAGAACTTTTATGTTGAAATGTGTTGTCCTGTGCATCATCAAGTGGAAGTGTTCTCATCGAGAAACAGTTGTCATCCTTTAATTCTTCTAGAAGCCAGTCCCAAACCCGACAAATACATGTGAGTTATCTACTTGCGATTATAAAGTTTATTATTTTTATTACAACTGACATTACATTGGAAAATATTTTTAAACCATATTTCGCACATAAAACGTGCTGGAGTGTTACACAATTCAATTCAAACAGAGAATGTAAAATATTTTGCTTAATATATTGAATAAATCCAATGTTTTTCTCTACCATACTAGGTGCACCGTCTGTTGTGACAGAAACTTTAGTCAATATCCATTTCTTTAAATGCGATATCTAAAATTATCCAGGCCGGTACACTTTCCTTTCAGCGTTATTAGTTTTATCTTCCATACTTATACCGAGCACAAACTGCTAACTGTGCATAACCATTTGCATCATTACTCTCAACTAAAGTAATTGAAGACATTTCTGTATACTTTGAATCGTTATGCATTTGCTCTAAAACATGATTTTTCTAATTCTATAGCTCATCTTTAATTATATTGTGAGTTATAGTTAACTTATTTATACGCTTAATAATCAAGTCTTTTTCTTTAAAATCCGCAAACAATGTAAGACTAATTCTAAAAAGGTGTTTTTACAAATTCTCCTTCCGAAAGAGGTTTCCCGTGGTGAGCAATGCAATGAGCAACTTAGAAGCTAGCAGCTGTAATGTTATTTTTTTTTAACCAAAAAACTTTTTAAAACACTACTTTGAGAAAAATTATCTTTTTTCTTTTGTAAGAAATACGTTTTTCTTTCTTCACATGTTGACATGCCGAGATTAGAAGGCAACGTTTCAAAATGTCTTTTTACATTATATGAGGAAGTCACTTTATTACAAATTCACATAAACCATTTTATCCCTTTTAATCTCACCATATTTATCAAACCATTCAGCTGGGTATGGCCTGGAACTTTTATGACTTGTTTTAATTTTTAAGGCCGACAGTTTGGGAAACCCGGGTTTTGCAAAAACGTGTAAATGGATTATTTTATATTTAGTGTCATTAGATTAGAATAATTAAAATTGTTTGGACATTATGACAAAAATTTTTTAAATAAATATTTTCAACAAATTAAATTAGTAACCTTTTTTCCCAAAAATTCTCCTTTTGTAAAATGACTATTGATTAATATTTTTCCTGTATTCAGCCCCGACTTCTGTACAGAGGCTCAACTAGAATTTTTGAAACGCATAACTTGGAAGTCGGTGTATCCATGTTTTGCATGAAACCAGAAGGGAGACATTTTAAGAAAATACGCCGATAATTATTTCAAATGGTTGTAACCTGGAAAATAATTTTGAATTTTTCAAAAATCATAGTTAAGGCAAAATATTAATACAATAGAAGCATTTTTACAAAAGGAGAACATTTGGAAAAAAAAAAGGTTAATTTAAGCTAATTTGTTGCCAAAAATATTGTATTTAAATAATTTTTTGTCATAATGTCCTTAAAAACAATTTTATATATATATATTCTAATCTAAGTGACACTAAATATCATGAAAACTATACATTTATGCTCTTTTTTAAAATCATGGTTCCGAACGTAGTCGGATACCTTAAGACCGCCGACATAGTACAAGGCTACAATATTCATATTTAAAATACAATAATTTGAGGAGAAATTTTGTATTAACGCACCAAATATACATATATATCAACACACATTACTTTTAAATGCGTTCGAAATGGATGCCACTAAGTTCAACACTGGTTACTGACTGGTACCCCTGCGAGCCAAAAATTACTAGGATTGAGAAGAACAAACATATGCATGTGTCGATTTGTTTTCAACAAACAAAATGTAAGTAAAATCATCCACTTTATTTGACATTTTGTAAACACTTTTGCTTTATTTCAAATACTACATGCTTTCATATGCATTTGTTGTCCTTTGCGTAACTTTTGAGCTGTAATGATCCAACTAAAGGTTATAGACAACGTTTAAATTGCCTTTGTGTCAATGCAGTGCTTGAAAAAATACAAATAAAATATAAATAAACCACAGAAATTAGAAAATCTAAATAAACCCGCGTAAACCAACAAGTAGATGTCTATCATACGTGGGTCAGTGTCTGCCCCACGGGTCCTAGGTTCGCCCTCACTACCCTATAGCGTATGGTAGCTGACGACCTGTTAGAAAGTCTCTACTGTAGACCTTGAACAAGAGCAGACGTTTCCAGTGTGCAAAAACTCACAAGCATTGGACAGTAGATGACAGGAAAAGAGAGATGGTGGGGTGTACATATGGAGAAAACAGACTACATGAGCCCCACCTGCATTTCCACAGCTATTCAAGCCGGTGGAATAAATATTATGGTTTGAGGGACGTTTTCTTGGCATTACAAGGATCTGTGTCGAAGGACATCTGAATGTTAAAGCGTATTTGCGTTATCACAAATCAAGAACATCCTGTTATGCCAATAGTGTACCCTGTCTAAGGTGAATACTTTCAGCAGCACAAGATGTTTCCTGTCATACAGCTGGCATAGAGAGAGACTTTGCTTAGTTAGCTTACTCAATCACTAGATCTCAATCCAATTAAGAATGAGCGATGAGATCAAACGGGGTATCAGGCAACTGGATCCAGTGCCATCCAATCTAAAGACACTGGAAAGTGCATTTTATTGCATACAGTCTGATTTTTCTTACAACCTACTAACACCTTATAGAGTTCATGCCAAGAAGAATCCACACAGTTTTAATGACAAAAAATTGGTCCAATATTGTATTAATTGGCCACTCTGTATGGCGGTATGCATATATATAAGTCGGACCTCATAACGGTGTCAAGCAACTCCAAAAAAGTTCGTTGCCTTGAAAATATATAGAGAGGTTATGCTTCAATTTTCTTTATAAACCACATAAAACAAATTTCAATTCATAAACAATATACACTGCTGGCCACCGTAAATGCAACACCCTGAAGGAAGCGTGCAAATGACATGAAAGTTACAACATGCATTAACGGAGGTGAGATATGCAAATGATTAGAATTTCAGGGCAGACACACATCACGCACGCCTGTATGCCACCAAAGCGCCATTTAAAGCTTGAGATTTTGACGATTTTCGAGTTCGGTACTGTGTTTTTCTGCATTTCTTTTCAAAAATCGTCAATTTTTCGTCAATCACAAGATTGAATAGCTTCCCCGCCGCCCCACTTCCGCACTTTGCTGATAGAAAACATGTGGGCCCTTATGGTTGCTCAACGATTGGACCTGGTGATTTGCACCCCCAGCTGCCACGCCAGATCAACTTTTGTCAACGTGGTGCCGCCGTCTGCTGTACCCCAAGAACAACTAAAGTCTCTTTGAATCAATGCTTGCGCGTGTGGCAGCGGCGGATTCCAACAATGGCGCGCTACTCTGGCTACCGATTCTGCGGTGTCCTCACACTTCACAGTCTATAAATTTAAATCATTGATACTTGGTCAGTCACGTTATTCCACAAAATAAATTTTATTGTGCTATCTCTTGTCTTTCTTAGTGTTGCATTTACGGTGGCCACACACACAGCAGTGTATAATAAAAAAAGTAATTATTCACACCTTTTTGTAAATTAATATATAATTATTTTATATATCTTACCTATCAAAAAAAAAAAAAAAGAAAGAAAGAAAAACTGCAAGGAAAGTTTGTTGACGCCTTTATCCACTTCCTAAAGAATTAAAAAAAAATTTCTTTGATACTCAAGCTCTTACGTTTTGGATATTTTCGGAGCGCCAAAACCTGTGCTACAAGTAATGACGACCAACACTCACAAAAACGAATGGAGACTAGTCTTCAAAGATACGAGGGCACGAGACGTAACTCTCAAATAAGGATGAAAGGAGAATCGAAGATGCTCAAAGTGAACTGATAACAGGGTTAAGAGTTGCTCTTCTTGGTTGAAACGCTTCGTGATTCTATTTCCGGCGAGTTAGGGCACCTAATGTTCAGTTCTCAAAATTTATGACCCTCATAAAATGTATTAAAAGGTAGAACAACTCGAAATGTCCAGAAATATTTCAAAAATAGGGAGAAAAAAAAATGAGCCACAAGAGAAAAAGTTTCTTATATAAAAAATGCACTTCACTATTGAGAGGTTATTTTACGAAGAAAATCGTGAAATATTCTTGGTATTCTTCACTCTATAGAAAAATTCGCAATATACAGATACGTAATATAGAGGTTCGACTGTTAATGTAATAATTCCTTTTAATGTCATCTTAAGCAACATTTTAATTTGTTATGATACTTGCCCCTCAGGATATTCTCACTTAAATAATTAATTATTAGTTACCCGCCAAACGCGGGAGTAACCGTAACCTTTAAAAATTAAGTTTACACATATCACATCCTTTACGAACACCCATCACAAAGTCCGTCCCCGGAAATCCTATGAGTTTCGGTTGCCGTTTCTTTGTTCTCCTCGCGTGTGAGTCATGGAATATGTTAGCAATGAAACATGTGCGTGAAATACAGTGTCAGAGTAATTTACAATATTAAAGAATAATGGCAGCGTGGATGTAACTAATAGACTGAAACTTATTTCTTAAAAAGAATGGTTTGGCACACTTCTAAGATGTGTCCAATGGTTGTCCCGCATGCGACATCTCCAGATGGGATTGCGCTGAAGTCTGGGTTCGCTATATTACAGTGAACAGACAAAAAGTGTGTAAGAGAAAATTCATCTGCGTCACGTTACACTTGACGACTGACCCCCCAAAAACCCCTTTTTCTGTGTGTCTGATAGGGCAGTTCGAAAGACTAATCAAATTGTATGGAATATTGCAGAGTCAGGTGTTTATTAACGCATGGGCTATTGGCACAGTTCAGTCGAAATATTTCATGTGCCCAAAGGTGGTGCACTCTACTGATCGGCACACATTAGATTCGAGGTAAAAATTACACCTCGGCGCTTTTGCCTGCGATAAACCCCTCGCCCCTCATAAAAGAGTCTGTAGGACACTAGAGGGTGATTTTTTCCAGCTGTTGTTTACCTTTTTGAATGAAACTTCGACCGAAGTCGTTTGATTTCTTCTTTCGCTCGATGAATATCGTCAGAGAGAGTTTCTGTAATGCTCAATTCATTTCGAAGGCGTTCTTTAAGTTAGGTTTGTGGCCCGAGATCCCGGTGTTTCTACAAATCCCGAAGTCACGGGATTAAAATAACTAATCCCGGGATTTAATTTTTTTCTTAATTATGTTCTGAAAATTTTCTCAGAATTTAATTTTCAGAAAATTTATATTGAGAGCATTTGTCTCATGTTTATAATAAATTCTGATTTTTTCTTTTCTGAATTATCAATTTATAAGTCAATATAAAAGATAAGTTTTTTTGGGATTTTTCTCTCTCCTTTTTTTTTATACATCAAGAGATAACTCTTGTGAGAGTAATATTATTTTGTTACTATAAGTATATTCTCATAAGCTGTTATTGTTTGTTGTTACTAATGCCAGCTGATCGGCAAAAGCCAGATCAAGGCCCACGAAATTCATCATGACAAAGGGCTAAGTAACGCCTGTCGTTTTCCTTAGCTTTGAGCACCCTACAGGTGACAGAACGATTTAACTCGGTTCCACCCCAATTTTGAGGGAAAACACCCTGGGGGTGGTCAGGGCCCTTCCACCCATCCCACGAGGGGACTTGCGGCTCGACGGTTATTTAAAGTACCCCCCTGCCGCGAAGGCACTATACATTTACAAACATCAATGTCTTTTCCGGGATTCGAACCCAGGCCCAACAGCACAGCAGTCAGCGTCGCTAACCACTATACCGGATGGGCGACTCATAAGCTGTTATTGTTGTTGCAAGCATCGAAAAGGCATTCCTTCAAAATTCTTTCTGAATATTTAGTTTGTGAATAAAGTCATTTAAAGGTGAGTTATTTCAATGTGTTCACACTCCTTTTTTAATCTATAGAGCGATAAATTTAGTAATAATTTGTTATCAATATAAATTTCAAATTACAATAGATTGCATGTATTAGTACATAAATGTTGTTAAAAATATTTCGAAAAGATATTTTTTGAGAAAGCTAAAAGACAGAATTTTATTGGACTGTGAGAAATATACAATGTATTTATTGTTATTATTATTAATATTAAAGTCTATTTTTAAATATTTTTATTACAGTTATTTTAGAATTTGTTATGATTAATTTCTAGTGTTATATGTTAATAAGATTTTTTAAAAAAAATTTAATATTTTTTTTTTGTGGGAGTTGTATAAGTACAAAAATTTCTTGGATTAAAATTTATGTAAATCCATTCTATTATTTGTACGTGCTGTGTACGGGTATAAGTAAGTTTGTCAGGAAAAAAAAGTTCATTTCATAATTTTAATACTGAAAAATGTACTTGCTTATAGAATGTCTTATATATCTCTCTCATGCAGTTATCAATTCTAAACATATTAAACATAAAAAAATACAGCGTTTCAATGAAAATGACATAGAAGCTCTTTATTCTGTTTAAAATTTACAATAAGATTTTGGAAAATCTCAAACATATCGATTTTTTAATTCAAACGGTCCCATTTTTAATGTATTCAAATTGTGCTATTTTTATTGATTATGTACTATTTTTAATTCGTTTTTTTTATAATGAATTAAGCTTTGTTTTAGTTTGTTTCAATAAATAATAACATTAAACCAATTTTTTTAATTGTGTTTTTAGTTTTATTATGTCATTTCAACTATACTAATGTGTAAGTATTTTTCATTAATAGTCCAATTCTAATCCCGGGTTCCCAGGATTTGGATAATGTAATCCCGGGATTGAAACTGTAGGACGGGATTGCAAACCCTACTTTAAATAAGACCAGGAAGTGGATTTTGCTCCCGTATTTATTACCAATAATTGGAAGGTTCTTTTCCAATCAAGTTTGACGCTCCCACAGAAGGTACCAAATGATGATTCGGAAGCTTTTCAAAGGTCCAGTCGACATTCTCCGGCACAGCTCGATTTCAATCGTTCTTTTTATTCTGGCGCTAATTTTAAATAGTGTCCTTTTCGTCGCGATCCCCACGGACAATACGTTGAATACTTCCTGTGCTTCTCAGAGAGGGGTGCCCAGGTGTTGTCCGAAAACCACCTCATGTGATAAAAGGGGACATGGCCATTAAAGGGAGGAGCGGTCGTAAAGATCGGGAAGGGAAATCCTCTCGCCGACGGGTGAGTGAATCACTCTCAGTCGGATAATAAACCTGTGGAAAGCGACTCCCTTCGCATTAAGTCAATCCGCTCATTCATCGGGCTGCCGAAGAAAGCAGCACTAGAGGGCGCCAAGGGCCCCAACAAGATCTCGGTCGGATGAAAGGTTTTCTAAAGAAATTCAAACGGACCAATGAATTGCTTTCATTACAAAAACCATCCCTTTCTCACACGCGTGAATGAAGGAAATGCAAACTTCTGAATGCCTGACGAGTTGAAGAGTTCTCAGTTCAGCAAAAGCTGCTCATCTCTTTGCCCCACGATTGTAGTACTCTAAATAAGAGTTTTTAATCTTGGGTTGTGTGGGTTGCTTTCTGTTAAACATTTTCATATGCACCCGTCGTTTAGCGAAACATTAAAAGAAAAATTCAAATACGCATTTCTTACACTTTGTATTTTCCTTAAATTTAAATCATCATGAATTCGTATTGCTTTTCTAATAGCTTCGGCCCTGAATATGCCTATCTCAGTCAAATGCTTAAGTTTTGAGACTTTTTTTAAAAAAAAAGATTCATGTAACGTGGCAGACTTCGTAAGCAAAATGAATCTAGAAGTTGACTTTTGGCTTTCAAATTGGTTTTAATTATACTTGACTTGCAAATTAACTTTAAAGTTCTAATGATAGACTATAGATGCGGGAGTTTTACAGGTGTAACAGCAAAGAGCTATATCCAAACACCGCTCCAGAAAGACATAAAAGGAACTTTGAAATTAGAATGTTGGACAAATACAAATATATACGAAATCATTCGCAGCAAATGCTATCGATTAATATCGCTTACTTTTGGCAGTGAAGAAACTTGGGTTCTTCATTGCAAAATGTGCTTCTTAACCTTTTAAATATTTTTTCTTTTAGAACGAAGCATTGAGAAACCGACACAAATTAAATTCAATAAAACTGATTCTCTTATATAGTTTAGAATTTATTTGTTATCAATTTTATGAATTCACTAGAACAGAAATGCCTATTATTTCAGATGATGTCACTCATTACTGGGCTACTACGGGTCACATGAGGCCTAGATTTTATCCACTCTGACACGCGCACACATGTATACACACACACACAGCATGCACACACATACATACACACAGAAAATCTTTTAAGAACTATCTTTTGCAATTACGAAACTTTCCATAAAAATTTAATTATTTTATGTATATATAGAATACGATATTGAGAGTTCATATAGAAAAAAAACTTTTTCAAGTACAAAAAATTAGAACACGATCATAAATATGCATGAAATTATGAAAATACTCCTTTTGCATGTAAATTTTAAAAAACGGAAGGGTAAATGCAACAGCAGTATTAAAGAATTTTCAAATTATGTTATTTTTTTTTATTTAGCCTTATAAACAAATGATTAACCCAAAGTTTCTTCCTCTCTGATCTAACAGACAGTTCCCACTGGACGACATTGCAATCAATAGTTACCGCGAAGAAACGTATAAAATAGGTTATTTTTTTCCTCGATAGTTTGAAATGTCTGCAGAGGGGGTGCGTTGAAAAAGGAAAAATTCGTCGAAGTGAACGACAGTTTAAATATGTGGAGTAAGGATACGTTAATGACCTATCTGAACCACGGTCCGATGACGAGAAGGACTGACTCATGTTTTGCGTTGTCATCTCTTTCAGGAAATCAAGATTCTCAGGGCTGTTATATCATTCGAATGTGTTACTTGAAATTTTATAAGCCATCCATTTGCCCATTACATATCGTAAGGAATCGGTCACAGGTAAAGAGTTAAATAATTCAAAACCTTCCATCGCGCGCAAAAACGTCAATCCATTCGCCGCTTCGTCAATGGCATTGTTGAAGGTGCAATTTCCTCACATCAAGAGGGAAGCAGTTAATCCCCCCCTTCCATTCGAAACAAAGATGAAGCGCACAAAGTGTCATTTGGTGAACCCTTACGAGCGAAATAAACGACTTCTCCACCCTAAATGTTCGAAGGTTGGGGAAAAAAAAAAAATCGAAATTTCCATTCGGAATCAGAACCGTCGAAATTTGCTCAATCCACTCTCTTCCTCCAGAATGTTCCAGAGGGAAGGAAAGAGGAGGGGGGGGGGAGGCTACGCGAGAATAATGGAACGAGGAAGGTGGCTCGTGACCGGCGTGCTCGATCGGAGGCGAATGTTATTGTAGATTTATGAGGGAAACATAAGGGTGCTTGGGTAAAAAGTGGGAGAAAATGCCCGTAATGGGCATGAGCCCTTCTTTATGGCGCACCTCCGCATTCGAGATGGAAATGTCATCAATAAAAAGACTCCCGGAGCAAATTCACAGTTCGTCACTCCCCTTCGAGGAGATGATCATCCCAGACAAACGAGAGCGTTTTTGAAACAAGCTGTATGTCAATGATAAAAATCTTCACCCACAGTCAGTCGGACACTAATGCAATCAATTAGTTTTAAAGGGCTCCAGGTTTCGCTATTTTAATTTACTTTTTTATTCGCGTCGTACTTCGAAGCAGCACTGTGGGGGCGTAGTTATTTTGAGTCTTGACCAAGTGATGAGAGAAGTGGAAAAAGTGAAAATCATGTGAATACATTTTGCAATAGAAGTAGAGTTAATTAAAGAAATTAAAGAAATTCTTTAAGAATGATTTCAAAAACGATTTGAGAAAGAATAAGTTGTTAAAAAATCTAAATATTGAATATTTCAGAATTTAATTTCTAAAGAGGAAAAAAAACCTGCGCATTTGTGAAGAGATAGACTGCAAGAGAGAGTTTTCAAGTGAGAGGCCGTTGAATCCTCTTCGAAATGAACCCAGAGATTGTCTTCTTCTCGAATGGGGCTGTACATTGGTATTAAACATTTGCAGACCTAGTACATTCTCCAGGATCTAGTATTACTTTTTAGTGTGGCAACATATAGGCGATACCCATGACCGAAAGTAATTTTGACGCCTGTTTCCTCCCCAGAAGGAGGCACCTGAGCTCTGGTGATGCAAAACCGCACTTAGGATTTTAATTTTGCCGAGAGCTCCCAAGCCAAACAGGCACTCAAGGGATTTTTATCATGTCACTGTAAATTTTTTGCATCATGAAAATCCACTGACTTGGGCCGGGATCAAACCCGCAACTTTAGATGCAGAAGGCCAGCGACAAACCAACCATGCCACCCAGCCGGCCAGGGATTTTTTGTTTCTCCCAATACAGAAATTATGGGGGAGCTTCTTTAAAAAGGGATTTTCATTTTCAAGGGATGAATCGAACAGCATTTTCCTATCAGACTCCGTCTTTGAGAATGCACAGGAAAGTTAATTTTAACAACTGATGTCCTCCACCTTCTTTTTCTTGTATACTAGGCTCATGTTACCGAATCATTGTTATCTCTTGACACTTCGTAAAGCAGCTTATAACGAACTTTTTGATGCGGGAAAAGTTGCTGATTTGTTTGCGTATTTATAGAGAGAAACACCGAATCCTCTCAACGGCCGTCAAGTGAGAGGGTAAACGTTTTAATAGAAATGATACACGGGTGCAAAATCCAGACCCACGTGCATAAGACGGTGCAATTTATTTGAGGGGTTTTCAAAATGGATCGATGCCACTTGAGAAATAAATAATAAGCAAGAACGATTTGTATGTACTTGTTATCGAAGACAGACAGCCATTGTGGAAAGCTGAAAAATTGTGACAGATTGGGAAATTACCTATTATTAGACCTATTATTAAAAAACCTACTGTAAAAGTTAGTAGCTAAAAAAAAAAAGGAGTTTATATAAAATAGATGTAATCAAAAACATCAATTCGTTTTCAATTAACGAAGTTTTAGGTATTTTTTTTTCTAATTCTTTGACATTTCTTTTTTTCTTTTTTTTGCTATGTTTTCCCTTTATTTTGAACCCTATGCGTTGCCTTAACATGATCCCACACACCACCACCACCACAGACAGAAATACAATGAAATGATGGTCGAAGAGACCGCTTACTTTATTAACGTCGCCATGTATCCCTCTTAGTGAGGGATGTTTTCGACGTCTACACTTGTGAGCAAGTGTGGAACTTACTAAGCGTATGCACCACACCAAAGAGAGGACTTAAAGCTTCGGCAGATTTAATGTGAAATCTCAGATTCTGTGATTCATTTCAATCTTAATGCCCGAGTCCTATACAAATAGTTGTTTTTTTTTTAATGTAAACGATGAAACGCGCGCGTTTAAATGGATTTTATCCAGTGCCGAGTGCTTTTTCGTTGTTGCATGTTTCAAACTGATCAGATGTCGCAAATGTATCTGGTCTTAAACATTCGAGAAAGGAAGTACGCTTGTGCCTTATTCCGTGATCAGTGACCCCACAGACAAAGATAAAAATAACTGAACGAAGTTTTTATGTGGTGTGTGCGTATTTTTTTTTTTTAATTTTATCAATGCACTTTTTCGTGTGTTTTTTTAAGGGATTAACTTCTCCAAAATGAAATGCAACATATTTATTTACTGCAATACGAATATTAAATGTTACTCTGATGGATATAATACGTACTATTCAACAATAACCTTTTCAAACTGAAAAGTGGCCGTGGTAGCCTACTGGTCAAGGTATCGGATCACGGCTGGCATGTCATGAGTTCGAGCCCAGTACCACTAAAGACCCACCGTGTAGGGGAGCGATGCGCGTCGAATTTGTCGAGAGCTTAAGCGTTCTCCTGTTGGTGTGATGTGGAAGTTAGGAGAGGGGGCGTGCAAGCTCAGATGTCGTCCTCATCACTTGACCATGGCTCAAAACGATGAGGTGTGTCACCAAAGGCCCTAATGTAGCTGAACTGTGCGACGTTAATATTTACTCACTCATTCAAACTAAATTACCTGCTTGTCATACTGAATTTTGTTGCTTTTGATCTTAATAACACTTGAGGTTGAAATGCTTCACTTGAATTTTCAAGGAGAAAAAGGTAGTTTATAAAAGGTGCTGATCGCGATTGAAGCAACACAAAATTGAAAACGAAACCAAAATATCCGCATTCAATATTTTTTTAGGGAAAAAAAGTAGCAAAAAGTACCATTTTCTTATTTAGTTTGCGCTGCATATGCAATGGTCTTGCATGTTCGGCATTATGTTCTTTTTTGTGTGTGTATAAAACTCCCATAAATTATAGATAAATATATCTTTATTTTGTTGTTCACAAATATAAAATTAATATCTGCGTAAAGCCTATATTTTTCGATATGTTTAATAAGACATACAAATTACAAAAGGACATACAAAAAAAACTTGATGTATAAACTCCTAGCAATAAAAATGAAAATAAAGATAATATTTGTATAGAATTCTTCAAAAATCATTCTTAGATTTCATTCAATTCAAACTTGTGGAAGAGACAAATACTGCATCAATATTTATAAAAGTACTGCAGTTGATGAATGGTTTATTAACTTTGCACTTCGAAGCCATCGACTGAACCTCCTCATTTTGAGCGAGGGTCAGATAACGAAGAGGGAACTTGAGCTTGCAACGCTTTCCAAACTTCGACACTGCGCTAAATTTTCATTTGAAAAAATTTCGTATTTTCCTCAATTCAACATCATGTGTTATGATACTGAATATTAAAACAAATGTGCAAAACATATTCGCTTGAGATTTTATTTATAGTTTATAAAAGATAATCAAAAGATTTATATATAGGAATAACGTAGATCAGTAGCTCTGAATTTCTAGAACATTTATCGAATAAAACCAATACTCAAGCAATACTCAAAAGCAATACTCAAAACTTCGAAATAATTCGGTCTTTCATGAAAATGAAAAAAGGGTCTCAGGGGTGTTAATTTTGTCTCGAGGGGTGAAAATATAAACAATTTTCAAATAGGTATAATTTTTTATTTATTAATATTCGATCTTTTCACATTATTTACAAATGAGTATGGCTTCAAAAAAGTACAAAATGTTAGAAATATAATCATAATTTTAAATATTATAAGCATATGAAAATAATAAATATTAAGTAATTTTTGCGTTGCACACGCTATTTTCTAAAATAGTAGTCTCTGATGTATAAAACTTTATAGAATTATAAAATGTATCATACTCTTTAAAACCCTACATCACTTAAGAATATCACTATTGAAATTTTTTAAAAAGAATTTTAAATGTAATTTTTTTATATTTTAAAAAAATTAATTTTATTATTCTATTTATATAAAAATACTACAGTGTAATAAGGATACATTTAACTTTATAAATCAATTTATAGCTAGTAATTAAAAAGCTACTATTTTAGAAAATAGCATGCGCAACGTAAAACTTTATTTATTTTTCTTAAAGAAATGTTTCTTATTTTCGTGTGCTTATAATTTTGATTAATTTTTAACATTTTATACTTTTCTGAAGCCTCATTCCTTTATAATAATGTGTAAAAGATTCGAATTATTTAATTTAAATTTAAAAGAATTTGAAAATTGTTTGTATTTTCAGCCCTTTAGAGGGAGAAATGGAACACCCCTGCGACCTCTTAATATCGAAGCAGGCCTTCAGGAGACGCCCAATGGATGTTTGAAATGAGATCTCTTAATCTCTAAATCCTTTACATGTTCTAAAAATAAAAATTTCGAGAAAAGATTGGAGATGATGCTTGCATTATGATCCAACCAGAACTTATCCTTTCCCGAGATGCCGCATAAAATAGAAGAAAGCATTTCGACATCCAATCCTAATGTATATTTCATAGACACAAAAACAAAAGGCCACTTTTCAAAAGGTGTAAAGGGGAACCGAATCATCATGACCGGCACGGGCGAGTGGTGGGTTCGAATCCTGCAGACACTGAACACCAGCTGTGTAAAGAAACTGATGAACGCCAATTCTGTCGAAGCCTGGTGTGAAAGTTTGAGGAGGGAATAACATCCCCATTCTCTCTCAAAACTTTTTTTGTTTTTTTCATCGTTGGAAACAAAGATTTCTCAAAAATGATAGAAAATAAGAAAACATAATAAAGAAAAAATTATTTAGCACCGCTTTTATTATCTTTACACTGTTTTAGAATAGATTGTTTCCCCTACTGCGCTGGGTATTTTTTTCATTAAAAATATTTTTTATTAAAAAAAAGCTCTTTTTTTAATTAAAAGTTTTTTATTTTCAATTTGTCAGTTTGTCTTTAAACAAATCTTCGTAATGTGTGTAATTCACGTATTTAGCTTTTAATCTAAGGCAATAGAAACTGAATGTCTAATAGGAATAGTTAACAGAGAGTGAGGTACAATGCGTTCTATTTGCAAATAAACACTCTGTAGATTTCACAAACATTTTTTGGGTTCCTCTTTTTCTGAATTTCAATTTGACCTCTGTTTAACGAAAATGCTAAATCCAGAAAAGAATTCGCTATTTGTCAAATTCTTTAAATAGAGGTTCATCTTTCAATATACTTTATGAACCTCATAAAACAAATTTTTAATTCATAAACACTAAACATTATTATAAAAAGTAATTATTCCCATCTTTTTATGTGAATTTATATCTTTTTATTTTATATATTTGCCCATCAAAGAGAAATCTGAAATGAAAGCTAGAAAAAAAGCATTGTCCAGGAAAATACAGGTTAATAAATTTTAATGGGAAATATCCTACTTTTAAGCCAACAAGTAGTTTTAAACATACATTTTTTTTATAACCAGCTATTTTAAACTTATATCAGTACATGCGTCCTTAGATTTGATTACTCTAGTAAAGTCTATTAATTTAGTTTGAGCTTTTTGTTAGCAAAATGTTTTCTCTCTCTCATAATACGCTCCGAATCTTTGCAATGCAGCAAAATCCACATTCAGGTGTATTTTTTTCACACTGTAATCCACATGACGAATTGTTTCATATGATTTTATCATACGAAGGTCTTGAAATATCTTAAAAATAAGGAGAAAAAAAATCGAATGACAAGAGAAAAGTTCGTTCAATAGAAAATGCATTTCACTATTTGGAGGTTATTTTTTTGAAGAAAATAGTAAAATGTTCTTGGTTCCTAGAAAAAGAGTTAGCAAAATAGAGGTTCGTAAAATGGAGGTCGAGCTGTATTTTCTTTTCTTTGTTAAAATATGTGAAAGTGTTAGATAATTTAAGACTAAATCGTTTAAAGATTTCAGATCTCCCATTTTAATTTAAAATTTATACAATCGTTTTATCAAGTTAATACCATTCATGGCCAGAAATGGATCAACGGCAGATCGTTACTCAAAATAACCACAATTTTTGGTCCAGACGCACAGTGTTCGGATTTTGTAATATCACTCGGAAGGTTGTTGGCAGCGAAAAATTTTGCGCTGTTTACTCCTAATACTTTTTGGATCAAACAAAACTTTTTTTGTGTTTTCATAAAAATCTAACGTTTATTTTTTATCGTACATCTTTATTTTATTACATACAACTAATATAAAAAAAAATTTTGAGTCAATTCTTATTTAGATCAACAAAGAAAAATTTTATTTTAGCTACTTTTTATTAAATAGTTACAATTAATATAAATGTGTATATACATAGGACAGAATAACAGCATTAAGTGGTAATTCATTTTTATTCATTATCAATCAAGTATCGTATTGTCATCCAAAACAATCGTGTCTATAAAACTTCAACTGAATGCTTTAAAACGTGATAAAAAAAAACCTTTTAAAGCTTTGACACAAGTCGCCAAAAATGATGCCAACGTGGCTGTGTATTTGTAATTCTTTAAATAATTAGTTTTAATCCATTAATGTTTATTAATTATAATTAAATTACCGTATTGTCATCCAAAATAATCATGTATATAAAATTTCAGCTCAATGGAGTGCTTTAAAATGTATTTTATTAAAGATGGAAAATTCCATCAAAATAAATAACTATATGGAGAGTGTGAGCTAATAGTAGGAATTGAATAAAAGTACTAATAAAAAACTGAATTTATTAAGAATGTGACTGTTTTACAGATATCCATCTGAAATTATAAGAAAAATTCTTGTTATGCTAAAGTATGTGTTTTCTATATTTGCATCATAATTCTACATATTTCATTATTCCTCGGCTATGTGGCGGGGGTTTAAAAATTGCCATTCTAATGAGAATCATGGCACGCGCAGTTGAATTGGGCCTTCTATTTCGACCCATTTCTAATGTAGAGTCGAAGAGATACTTTTAGCAATTATTAGCGGCTGTCCAAAGATTTCCTTTGTCAATTCCAACACAAATAAAGATCGCTTATTCAGCAAAAAAAAGGACGGGCAGATTCTGTTTCAGAATACCTCGATAAGTTTTCGAAGGAGGGGATGGAGGAGGAAAAAAAGGGAGCTAAAAGTGTGTGTGCAAAAGGTTTTGATATGGAAATGGGGATGGGAGAGGGAACCGGCGGGTGAGGACAGATGTAAACAATGGACCAAATTTACATCCGATTCCGCTGGAGGGGAACTTTAATAGTTTTTGAAACAAATATTTCGGTTTCTTTCGGTGCAGCGGATCGGAAGGAGCCCTTTTATGGCGCCAGTGCACACGTGTTACCCGCGGGGAACACATTCTTCCGAGTCAAGGAAGATGCCGGAAAATCGAGACGATTTCCAACCGAAACTAGACAATAAAACTATGAAAAGGTCCCGAAGGATATCTCATTCGAAAATGTGCACCGGTAGGTAACATTACCTCTAACAGATGGGTCCCAATCAATGTCCCTCTACCCTGTCCAATTCCAAAGCATCCGTTTCATTCAAAAAAGTCTAATCCTTTATATCTTCATTCATCTCTATCCCATGCAATACCCGGATAGAATGTAAAGCGCAGTTTCTCCACTTCCAATCAAAGATGAAACCCATTTCAGTTATTATTCACAGCACTCTAAGGCCGGACAAACCGGACGGCAAATTTTGAAAGGTGGCATTCGGATCGAACTTGAGAAATATTTTTTTACAAATTTTTATATATTCCCTGAAATATTATTGGGTGGAAATTTGATGTTTTATTTAAGTATCTTATTTTGTGCTCTGTCCGCTTAATCAGTGTCGGTTTATCCATTGGATAGGCACCCAGGGTCCCGGTTAAGTTGGACTTAACCAGGTTTTCTGGTAGTAAATTTCGATTTGCCAGTGTGAAAGGGGCCCAGGATCCGAAATGAGCTTAAACCGGTACTGCCAGTTTCTGTTGCAACTTGAAGGGTTCGAGGCGGGAGTACATGTTCAATCTTTAAATTTGATATATTTACACATCTTTCACTAGTAAATTTCTCCCCAGACCAGAGTGGGGTCACAACGGACATATTTTTTATGTCTGGTTTCAGCTATCCAAAAAGGGAATTTAAATTTTCGGTTCATAGGGAAGCACATGAGATGTTTTATTTTAGTCTCGAGGGTAGTTACTTAGTAGTTCAGTTAAAATAATCACTTGTGATCAGTAGACTCTTTTTCGAAGAAATTGGTCTGCTGAAATGGGGGATTCCTTCTCTTACATTTTACTGCGTTTCAAATAATAGCAAATAATTATTTTCTTAATTTCGAATTATTTTGTATTTTTTAAGGCTAAATATAATTCATATAATTGTTATGCTTTCTTTTCGTTCGCAAAAATTATTCTGCAGGTGTGTATGTATGTGAACACTACATCTTTCTTAATTATAATTTTTTTGCTTTAGAGAAGGGGCAGTATTTTCCATTTTTGTCCGAGGTCGCAAAACTACTAGAGCCGGCCCTGTTCACAGATTCAGAGCTAACACTAAAGTTCGCGGATATTTGGAGAGGGGAAGGAGGAATAGGACTGAAAAATATCCATTAGAAAAACTGCTTCTCTATCTCGCGCATCACTTGAACAAAACATCGAATCGGGTTTGTAAAGCCTTTCGCTAAAATCGTTTCCTATAAAAGTTTTGAATCAAATCATTTTTTAAAAACATTTTGAGCCAGGAAAAAAAAAAGAAGTTGAAATTAAAGGCTTTAATTTAAAATGCGGTTATTTCATTTTCTTACGTAAATGATTTCATTTACGGGAATTTCCGAAAGGGTTTATTTTTAACAATAAATTTTTGCTAAAATATTGTTATACTGGAACCTCATAACAATCTTATTCAGAAAAAAAATGCATGTAAGTGGCATCCTGCTTCACACACGTTAAAGCAGAGGGCAACTTGTTTTCAAATCTCCATTCATGTAGTCCAATATCCGTTTAAGTCATATTAATCTTGCAGCCAATCCACTTCAATTTCTGAAAGCAAATCTTGACTTGACATCCCCTATTTTAAATGTAAAAGGAAACGCTTGCCTTACCATGTGGTAAAGATGTTTCACATAAATGAAATATTAATGTTTATTAAAAGCTATAATTCATTTTTCTTTAAAAGTAATAACAATTCTATTGTATGTATCACTGAAATGGATTCATTTCCTTTTTTTTGTTTTTAACAATCGAATTCGTTGGAATTTTCTTGCTCCTAAGTTTATAGCGAGTTTGATCTAAAGTTTTGGATGGAAGCTACGTACCCTTCACTTTCCCGAATTTATTCTTGGAGATTTTCAAGGCTCCTTCTGGAGATACTTTGGAAATTATAAATTTTCAAGATTCATCGGAGCTTTTTCTCTCACTGCAAGTTTATTGGGCGACAAAAATGAGGGGTGTATTTTAAATTCACCAGATCTATTCCCCTAGCAAGTCATCTGGAAAAAAACCCCTTGTGTTCGAAGTCACCTTCTGTTGCTAAACGAGCGAAAAATGTTCCGCCACCGGAAGTGAATGGCCCATTGAGGAGAGGTGGTTTGTGGGGCGCGATAAATCTGCGCTCGAAGCCATTCGCACTCTTAAAACCACTGCAAAGAATTGTGGGGAGCTCTATTTTCTGGATATCAGAAAAAAGGGTTTACAAGGACATCCACTTCAGACGAAAAACTCAACAATCTAACCAATCAATATCTGATTTTTCGGAAGTGATACAGAGGTCATCTAGAAGTTCGCCGAAAATGTATTGTTGAGTGAAAGATTCAAAACGATTTTGGATAGGAAAAGTAAAAACCCAAGTTCCCTCTGTACATGAAAATGACAATTTGCTCATCGTGAATTTCCCCGAAGACAAGAGGCGTTAGGTGAGAGCATGTCAAAGCAATTACATTGTTTTCATATCTACACTTCCATTCAATTGAAGGATGTCTTTGTCAAATGTACTGAATGGGGAACACATTTTCAGGCAGAAAAATGTCTCGACTTTCGTGTCAACTCAAAATGTTGTGATTCGTACATCTTTTTATAATATAGCATTTTTAAAATTTCAAAATGTGCAATAAATATAGCAATTTTTTATTTTAACACGTTAGGAATTTGCTTATTTATGATGACAGTAGAGGAGAAAGAATGCAAAATATATACATTTTAGAGCAGAAAAAAAGGGTTCAATGCAGATATAAAGATGAGCAATGTTATAAAATAGGCTGCTTTTTCTATAAGATAGCTAATCCAGACTATAATATTACTATTGAAGCACTTTTATATCGAAAAAAATATTCCCAATTCGAGTCCCATAGCGTCAAGTATTTTTCTAAACATCTTTTATAAACTATTTTCTTGTCAGTTCGGTGACTTAGAGGTCCGTTTCGTATGCCTAAGGTTGCGGGTTCGATCCCAGATGGAATCAATAGATTTTGTGAATGCGAAAATAGACACTCATGTCGTATGATTATTAAAAGATCCCCTCAATATCAATTTGGCTTTGATTTTCTGGGAAAAATTAAATCACGGCAGCATCCGACGAGTACTTGAATTAAAGTTTATCTAAGCATTCAAATCTAGTAGCGAGAGACGCCACTAGATGGTGCCACCATGAAAGGCCGTCGCATTCGGAGACTTGCTGCGTCTGCAAAGGCTTAGTTGCCCATATGCAGCTCATTACGGAGAAAAAAAACCCTATTTTCTTGCACCTAAACACGTGATTATATGACATTACCGCTTTATTTTCCCCTGTACTTCCCTTATTTGAATGAAAGAAGGTATTCTTCTGCCTGTTTTTTCGACCTAAAAAGAAGCCGTGGTAGTCTAGTGGTCAAGGTAACGAACTCGTGGCCGGCGTGTCATGAGTTCATGCCTAGTGCCGCTGAAGACCCTCTGTGTAAAGGGGTGTACTTAACATCTGTCGGGGACCAAATGTCCTCTGGTTGATGTGGTGTGGAAGTTAGAGATGAGAGTCTCAGCTCAGGTGTCGTCCACGTCATTTGACCATGATTCAGAATGATGAGGTCCATCGCCAAAAGCCCTCGTGTAGCTGAATACGGTGACGTTAATATTCACTCACTCATTCAATCTTCAATTGTAGCAAAAGATAACAAATATTGGCCCCTCGCTCTCCTAATATCTACAGTATATAAATAAATGCTGTTTTGATGACAAATCGTTGCGACTACAGTATTTGAAGCAACGATGAAATCATTATACGCACACACACATTACTGCTATATGTTTGTATACATGCACACACACACACATATAGACTCAGGAACATTGAAAATAGCACAACAAAAAGGGCGCTTCGGATTAAAATGAAATTAATACTCATAACGATACAAATGAGAAATTCACTTTGTCCCAAAATGAAGACAATTACAGTGCAACTTCAGAAGAACGTCGAATCATCTGCTGCAATATATGCCACAATGCTGTTTGACATTGAGTAGATTAGGCGTCGGATGTTTTCCTAAAGCAGTTGGATCCTTAAATTTTAAATAGCGACTTCCACAAATTACGTACATATCTGACGTTTCAGCTGGTTTCAACAAAATCTTTAGGTGGCAAGTTCGGTCAGTGGATCGATCATGGAAGAGTCTGAACATGGCGTAAAAAGTCTTGATCTACTGAAGCTGCACATGGAAGAACTTTATCTTGCTGAAAAGTTGCCCCAGGAAGACTGCTTGGGAAAAGTCCTCGCGCGAAGAGGGAGTCACCATAACACACACACTAGCCCGTTAAGGTTCTACGACCACAACTAGAGAGGACCGACTATCGTAGGCTTAGTCCCCCGCTCCAGACCATTACGCCTGCTGTATGGACAGTGTGTACCACGACAGCGTTTGTAGAATTGTACCGTTCACCAGGGTGATGAACCCTTCTTGTAGAGGGTTACCATCAGTCCTCAAAACGAACCGGTATTTATTACTAATCCTTTTTACCAATCTGTGGCATTCCTGTTGTTCTGGTTTTGCATAACTATAGACGTCGTCGCCTCTGCTTCTGTTTTAAAGGCAGAACACGAAAAGAGAGTTTGGATTGCGGATTCGCTTCCGCAAGGCGTCTGGAAAGGGTTTGTGGAACAAATGCATTTCATTGTATCATAGAAGGTTTCACTGTGGGATTCACGAGCGCTTGTCGAACGATTCTTGGATCCTCTCACATTGTCATCTTCCTGATCCGATTCCTACATGTGGGCAGTATCATGTGTTCACTGTTCCCAACATGTTCTGGCAGCACACTCCGATCGATCGACATGGCGAGCAACATGACAAGTCCGTTTACCTGCGGTTTTTTAATTATGCGAAATATCTCTCTTGTCACACGTCTATTCCTGGCATTCTTCGTTTACTTAAATAATCCTAGGGACGGAATTAAATCGTTTCGTTTATCAATCACCCCCTATCGACCGGTTTATTTAGGACCCTGATGGCAGCATCACTGCAGGGTGTGTGTTTAGGAGCATTAGCCACAAACTTGAATCATTTTCATATCGGACATAATTCAACTACTCTGAAAAGTTTCACGATTGTAGCTCGTTTTCTTCTTGGTGAGCGCTTTTCAATGTTCCTGAGTCTATCTTTAAATTGCTATAGTTTTGAAGCTCCTTCGTTAAAACTAGTTTTGTCTACATTCATTTATATCTGTAGATATTAATAGATGTCCGGGTACTAGTTTGATATCGGAGCACTATGTGCCGTTGTTTATATTCGCCAGGATAACATTTCAATATGGTTACCTTGATAATTTTCATTGTGTGGTAATGTGATTGCCATGGTGATTACGTAAATTATAATTAATTTTTATTTATTTATTTTGCAGTAACCCTATTAATTTCAGTCGATTTTAATTTGATTTCTTTAAAATTTTAACCATTTTAATTACCTTCCTTATTCAAGATACTGCTTCAGTCTTCTATTGTATTTTGTACTATTTTCGAATATGGATAGTTCTAAAATAATTGGTGAGTACCAAGATATTTTGTTAAAAAAATTTGTTTCGCATTAAAAGGGGTCTTTTCCAAAAGGTTCCTAGAAATTGTACGTTCATTCTATTGAGCTGACTGGTTTATTGTTTCGGGAGAGACAGTCAAGGAATCGAATTCATAACCTTTCATAACATTCCTCAATCAATGGTAATAATTTTTTTTCTGATAGCAAATTTTTTTTCGGTTTAAAATTTTAGGTTTTTCTTATCAATTTTTAATTTTTTCATTTGAAACAATGCATTTTCAATGTTTTACTTTTTTCACCGGCATTTATAAATTCCTTATATTCCATCCTGGTATTCATCTTTCTCCACGCTGTTCTCCTCAAAAAAGTAAGTGAATTTTTAATTATTTCATCCTTTTTATTTCATTTAAATTCTAGGCTATTTCGGCATTTCAAAAACTTTCGTTGAGGAAAAAGCAATTCTGTAAAATTATTTTTTTGACGATTTGTTACATCTAGGCTGCTACCTTGGATTCCATATTATTCGATAACAAGCTTTGCTTGTCGTGATTTCTTGGAGCGTTGCGCTCCGAGATCAAATGAATTCCGACGTACGTAACATTTCAAGTAAAAGAAATAGGCACGCTTCACATGACTCCCCTCCATTCCCAGCCAACATGAGTAGGTTGCTAAAACAAGGAGATCTCGCTTAAAAAATGACTTCATTCAGTAAGATGTCGAATCAATGAAAATTTGACAATAGTGTCATTTTATAAAAAAGTAAACATTTGCTTACTTTTCCATTTTCTTAAGGTATACAAAGACGTTAAAATTGGCAATTTTTCCAAAAAGCATTTTCAGTCTTTGATTTTATAGAATAAAGTATTTATTTAGCTTCATAAAACTGTTCTTATTTTGTTTCTAGGTCGCTTAGAAGCCAAGATATTAAACAATTAGTAAAACGTAAAAAAAGGAAATTTTGGGTATTTAAGAACCAGGAGCTGGGATCATTTTTGAGTGCGGCGCCATTTTAGGCGATACCAACTGCCGCAAGTAATTTTGAGGCGCAGTTTTTCCCCAGAGGGAGGCACCAAAGCTCTACCGACACGAAATTTGTACTTAGGAATTTAATTTTGCCGAGAGCATCCAATCCAAACGGACACTCAAGGGATCTTTTTCATGGCCGCTGTCGATTTAAATTAGTACTTTTAAGTAATATGATTTCGTTATTGTCCTGTAAGTTTTCAAAGAAAATCTAGTGTTGTGCAAGACTCTATGTTTGGGTTAACCATGATATGACTTTAAAATTTGAAGAATTTCAGGGATTGTTAAATGTATTAAAAACTTTTCCCGGGGGATAGGTGTATTAAACAAAAAAATTTTTTTTGCAGAATTTGGGAAAAATTTAAAAACAGGCTTAAGCAATTTCAGTGGCAAAAGTTGCCTGAAAAAAAAAATAGATTAGCTAAAAAGTAAAAGATGATTAAAAATGAGCAAACAGAAGGTATAAGCTATAAAATTGGGGGATTTTAAGTAAGTAATTAAGTAAAATAAAAAAAAAATAGTACTAAAAATACATTTTTCTCAAAAGCAATCTATTCGTATATTTTGAAAATTTCATATAATTATAACGCAAAATATTACAGATAAATATCTTTGAAAGTTAGCATCATTTTTTTCTCACGATGTTTTCTAGGACATGGAGTAAAAGAAAAGTCATGATTAGAATAGTTTGTAAATTATAGTCTAGTATTTGTGTAACGGTGTTGTAAAATACACTGGTGGGGGAAAAACCCTTAAGCAAAAAGGTGGGTTTTTGGCCATAACTTCACAAAAATAATCACCCGGGGAGCAGGGAAATTCTGAAATGGGGGAGGTTTTATGTACGAAAAGCAGTGCTTCTAAAACTTTCAATACTCCCCCCCCTTTTCAATCAAAATTTTTTATCGCCCCCCCTTTTTATACATTAATAATGTACTGAATGCAATAATAATGCACTTTGACGCAAAAGCTACTATACGCGATCTTAATTATAAACCATACAAAATTTAAAAAATAAGTATTAAATTTTTTTATACGTTACTTTTCAGCAAAAAAAAATTTAAAAAAAATTTAAATAATAGGATAATTTTTATGTTATTTTTTCCCTTTTTCTAATTTTTAAATTGAACATATTCAAAATCGGTGGCTCCTTAGAAGACAAAAATAGATATCAGCTAAATATAGAAAAAGAACTCAAAAGAGAATCAATTTCTAATCATAAGCATTTCTTATAAAAAATTTTTCTTTCCCAAAACAAATTTAAAAGTCGAAAGCCCCTTTTTAACTTTTTTTCTTAATTTAGTATTAATTAATTAGTTATAAAATACTCTGTGCAGCACACACACACACACTGATACATTAAAAATATACCGGGTGGGAAATGCCCGCTCTTTGCACGAAAAAAATTTTTTAAGAAAGTAAAAAATTATTGATAAAATAGCTGAATTGGAAGAGTAAAGCCGGGAAATGCTTTTACAATGTTTGCAAAAATGTAAAAGGTTTTTTTTTAAAAAAAAAATTTTTTTAAAAAAAAAAAATTTTAAAAATTTTTTTTAAAAAAATTAAAAAAAATTTTAAAATTTTTGAAAAAAATTTTTTTTTTTTAAAATTTAAAAAAAAAAAAAAAAAATTTTTTTTTTTTGCGAATTTTTTTTTTTTTTAAAAAAAATTTTTTTTTTGGTAAAAAAATTTTTTTCCCTTTAAAAATTTTTGGGGGGGTTTTCCCCCCAAAAAAAAAAAAGGGGTTTTAAAAAATTTTTTTTTTTAAAAGGTTTTTTGGGGCCCCCTTTTAAAATTTTTTAAAAGGCTTCTTTAAAAATTTGTTTTTAAAAAAATTTTTTTTTTTTTTTTTTAAAAAATTTTTTTTTTCCCTAAAGTTTTTTTTTTTTTTTTTAAAAAAAACCTTTTTGGGAAAAAAAACCAAAAAAACCCTTTTTTTTTAAAAAAAAAAAAAGGGGGAAAAAAAAAAAAAAAACCCCCCCCAAAAAAAGGTTTTAAAAAAAAAAAAAAGGGAAAATTTAAAAAATTTTTAAAAGGAAAAATTTTTTTTTTTAAAAATTTTTTTTTGGGGGAATTTTTTTAAAAAAAAAAAAAAAAAAAAAAAAAAACCCCAAATTAAATTTTAAAATTTTTTTTTTTTTAAAAATAAAAAAAATATTTTTAAATTTTAAAAAAATTTTTTTTTTTTTTTTTTAAAAAAAAATTTTTTTTAAAAAAATTTTTTTTTTTAAATTTTTTTTTTTTCCAAAAAAAATTTTTTTAAAAATTTTTTTAAAAATTTTTTTTCCCCCCCAAAAAAAATTTGGGGCCCCAAATTCCAAAAGGGGTTTTTTTAAAAGGAGAAAACCGGGGAAAAAAAAAAAAATTTTAAAAAAAAAAAAATTTTTATTGAACGCATAGTATCATGACTCATGATTTGTCTATCCCAAAAGGAAGAACAACAAGCAGATGTTCCTTAATATGGTTTGCCCTCCCCCTTTCTACGGTTTTTCGCACCGTCTCCGCATACTCAGAACCAGCTGGTGCAACATTTTTTTGAGGTAGGGTGCCCATTCCTCAATCAACATCTGTTTGAGTTGTTGGTTGTTCTCCGGATGATGATGAAGCGTGGGGAAATACGTCTCCCCAAGCATCCACACATGTTCGATGGGATTTAAATCTGGGGAGCACGCAGGCCAATCCATTCGAGTGATATCTTCACTTTACAGCAGCTCCTCAACAGCAAGAGTGCGATGTGGCCGTGCATTGTCACCCATAAAAATGAAGTCTGGGCCAATGGCACCTCGGAAAATATGCACATGGGGAAGAAGTACCTCCTCACAATAGCGATCCCCGGTTACAGACCCTCTGTCGAAAATGGGAAGCTCAGTTCGCCCGTTCAGCATAATGCCTCCCCAGACAAGAACTCCAGGACCACCTTAACGGTGTCTTTCCTTGATGTTACTGGGATAAAACCGGGTCCCGATCTCTCACCAAATCAAAACGTGTTGAGAATCGCTTCTGGTACTGAACCGACTCTCATCGGTAAAGAGGACACGACTCCATTGATCAGTTGTCCAGTTTTTGTGCTCTCTGGCCCACTGTAATTGGTGGCTTCGGTAGCCAACTTTCAACGGGAGGCAGCGTTCAGGACGGCGGGCGAACATGCCCTTTTGTGAGCGTCTGGCACAGTAAACCGCGACACTTGTCGACCCGTTGCTGTACAGAGTTTCTAAGCGATGGCGCTTGCTGACTGTTGTTGACCTCTTTTCGCCTGCAGGATGATATATCGGTCTTCCCCTGCAGTTGTCGTCCTCGGGCGGCCACCACCAACCTTTCTAACAGCTGTACCTGTGGTTTGGAACGCTTTCCAAGCGCACGAAACGACACTTTTGTTTATTCCGAACTCTGCAGCTACACTGGTGACAGTACGTCCCTGCTCCAGCTTTCCGATCATTCTTCCACGTGTGAAGTCGTCCAGGTGATTTCTTCTAGCCATATTTCACGAACTGACTCACTGGCACTTGCAGCGAATATGTTGAATTGCGTCTCCGTCCTTCATTTTATTCTAATGTTGACCAGCGCGCGCCGACATCACGCGTTTTGCGTACGCTCACATCGCTTCTGACGTTTTGTTTCTGATATTTGCATACGCATGACGTTTCTACTGACTTACGTGTTCCCTGTACTGATCTCCAGACCTCCTTTTCTGCAATTTCATGGCTATCTGCTAAATTTTTACATTGTTGCTTAAGTTTTGCGCACCAGTGTATATCAAATTTCTTGTATTAGCTGTTCGACTGTAACCTTAAGACTTTCCAAAGATAGAAATATAATGGTGGAATATAATGAAAGATACAAATATAATGAGATTATTTTAACATTAAATTTATACAAATTGTACCAATAGATTTCCTTGTAGATTTTTTTGAATGTTCCTAAAATTTCTTCAAAATTCTTTATAAATTTACTAATTTTCTGAAATTTAAATAATTTATTGCAAATATATTACAAAAGTTGTAAGTTTTTTTCTAATTGATGTTTTTTAAAAGAAGGGTTCTGAACGTATTCGTATACCTTAAAAATGATTAAAAAAGTTTTCTTAAAAAATGTTCATGAGGGCTTTCAATTGTTTCTTAGCTTAAAAATATTGAAAAACAACCTTCCAAAATCTTCATTAGAGCATTTTATTTTTGAAAGTTTTTGCACCTCTTAAAACCTAAAAATTGTGCATCAATTTTAACATTTTTCTGCCGGGAACTGTGATATACAAGTCTCACTCCCACATACACTCCCTTCTTCCGATCCCTCTTTTCCTCTTCCCTTATCTTTTTTTTAAAAAGTCCGAGGGGGGAATTGATTTCCCCTGGAAGCTCCCCAGACACATTTTTCAAATGGGAACCCCCCTTTAAGGGAAAGGTTTTGGGAAAAGGGTTACGCTTGTTGTTGGACCTTTTCGCATGTGTTTCAGGGCAATGTTTCAAACCGAACTGTTAGACATTTAAAAAGAACCATGCGAAAATTATTTTTCGGATCCGAATTTTTGTGGTCTCGTGTTGTTTTTCCCTCCCCCTTTTCCGATCTAATCAAAACCCAAACCCTTCGAAACCCGACCTTTTTTCAAGTTTTTTGATTTGTGGTTAGCAGCCTGCAATGGAAATCCAAAAACTATTTAAAAACCCGGGGTAAAGCTCTTTTTTTTGGGAAAAGAAGGAAAATATTCAAGTGTGTTTTAGCTCTTAAATAGAGAGCGGCTGGTTGGCTATCCAAGGGGATGTTGCATCACCGACCAAAAAATAATTTTTTTTTATATTAGACTTTTAAAAAAAGACGGTTTTGAATGGATGTCTGGGTAAAATTTTATTTTTTTTAACTAGATTTTCCCAAGTCAACTTATTGTTTTGGATCGCTCCAGTGACGAGAAATTGACTTTATCCTCGTTTTTTTGTCATTTTAAAACTACTTTCAGCTTTATGCCTCCTCGACTCAAATTTTTCACTACTTGCTTTGCGAAAGCTTACCAGGAAGTGTGTAACAAGAATCCAAAGTAATTTTGTGATGTGGACACAAGGAGGAGGATTTTAATTTTGTTAAAGATCTGCGCTTTTGGGTCTTTTAAAATATACCTCCTCCTTTTGCGTACGACACAGCACTGCCTTACGTGTAGTGATGGTTGAATTAAGTAAATAACAAATATTCAGAGGATTTGAATCCCATAATAAGTTTTTATCTCCGTTTACTTACACACTTGAGGTGTCGAATTTCGCACCCATAATGCACCGGAATGCTCTCTTGGCCTGGATCGGAACCCAACCAAACATCGGATGGGACAAAGCGTCATTTCTCTCAGTGGGGGTTTCAAAAAAGTGGGCCGTGGGAAGAAGGGGCCACCTAAACTTTCTCCGGGGGGAGAGGGGGGGGTTTCTTCAAAAAAGGGTCTTCCAAAAAAGGCCCGCAGTCTCGGGGGGGTTCTCTTTTCCCCCGGGCGGTTAACCGACCCGGGGCAGGGGGGAGGGGTTAAAACTTTGAATTTGAGCGCCCGGCGTGAAAAAAGTACAGTGGAAGGGGTAGGAAATCGCGGAATGTCAATTTTCCCATCCCCCCCTTGCGGGGTGGCTGATCGTCGTCTGGCCGTAAAAGGGACCGACTACGGGATGTTATCTTTCGAGAGGCATCGACTGAGTGAAAACTTTTGAATTCGAACAAAGGCAGCGATAAAAAAGTTTTCGCAAACCCTCGAAACAAAACTTTTGGGGGCTCAGACGTTCCTCTGAGAGGAAATTCCTGAATTTCGCTTTAAAGGGAATGAAAAATGCATCCATTTGCTTGACAAAGTAACATAAAAGATTAAATAAAATATATAAAAATTATAAATAATTAAAAAAAAATAAATAAAAACATCTACCTACCATTGGAAATAATGTTTCTTTTTCAAATTTCATGAGATCTATATATATAACACAGTTTTTAAATTAACCCTTTTTCCTTTTTTACCGAACCCCCCCAAAAAGATGAAGAAATAAATGTGGATAGTTTTCACTTTTATTTCCTTTATCCGCAAGACGACATTTAAAGAACAGGAAGCAGTTGGCAAATAAATATTTATTCCTTAAGTCAAAATGAAACCTGAAGCAGAACACCTACCCGTTCTACCATTTTTTGAAATTTCTCGTCCCCTAAAGAAGGAGCGCGGGCATTCCCGGTACCCCCGTTCCCCCGGGGACAGAGAGGGGCCTTTTTTGGTCAAAAGGGTTCCCCATCGTTGGGCACGGCCCCTCGGCAAAAGGAGGCCGGACGAATGGACCGAGACCACTGTTAGGGTTTGAAACAAATCATTTAATATGTGTTGTGTGTGTGTTTTTAAAACCTTCTTTCTCTCTCGATGGAAAAAAGTTTTCTTATCTCTGATCAACCGGAGCAGGAGTCCGCTCCGCCGAAGGGAGATGTTCGAATGGAGTTTTCCCCCCTCGGCTCCCCATCCCTCTCCCGTAATAGCCTAAAAACGGACTGCCGAGATTTATATATCGTAAAATTTTGATC